>RJWH01011797.1:0-10812 GCA_004363575.1 Solenodon paradoxus | reverse complement strand
GTGAGGGAGTAATTTGGTTACCACCCATCCACAGTACCTAGAACAGTACCAGTAAACAGTTGGTGCTCAAATCATCTCTGTTGAAGGGTCCCATCGGGCCTCAGCATCTGCCCCCCAAGCCTGCTGGGTTCCCATCTTGAGGTGGCGGCCTCGTTATGCCCTTATGCCTTATGCCCTGCCTGCTCTGTCTCCAAAGCCTCATTCCATTCATTTCCTCATCTCCACCTTAGCTCTGTCTCAATGAAAACCCCTCCACCTTGACCTCCGCCAGGTACCCAGCCATCCCCAATTGCCTAGAGGAGGCATGTAGCTCCCCTCCAAGTCTTGGATGGACCCCCCTCCTCACAGTCCTTCAAATTCATCCTTTGGCTTTTTGCGCAGAGCCACCTCCTCCAGGAAGCCTTCCTTGATCTCTCCCACATCTGGATCTGACTCTCTTGCTTGACATGCCTCCCAGATAACTCTTCTCACCCTGTTTTCCAGGCTGTCCATCTCCTTCCACAAGGGCAAGCATTTTTTTAAAATCTAATTTGGTCTGTTCTCTTCTGTGCCCCCTAATATCCAGCACCAACTCAGGCACATAGTAGGTGCTCAATAATTATTTAGTGAAGGAAGCAATGCCCAAATGACAGCATGGTTTCCCGGCCTTGCCACCCACCTCGCCAAGTCTCCTTGCATTGACTCAATTCCACTGAACCCACATTTCTGCATCCCTACTGTGTGCTAGGATACCATTTTCTTCCAGTGTTTCTCAGTGTCTTGAACCCAGGGCCAGGACGCAGCAACAAAGGAATTTCCCTATACACTTTTTTCTCAAACAAAAGGAGAAACAAAATCCTTTTGCAAAAACTCCTCCCTCATTCCCTGGGGAAGCAGTACCTTTTTTTTTTCCCCTCCTGTTATTAGTTTGCAGTACCCTGGGCACCTCCCACGAATGCTGCAGTGATTAATTCTGCCCACCCCTTCCCTGTTGGTGGGGGTGGGGGGGTGGAGAGGGCTGTGCAATCAAGCTCTGGCCACGGGGGTTCATTTCCTGACAATAGAAGATTCCCTACCCAAGGATGCAGACCAATGTATCATCAAAGAAAATAACGGCCTCAGGCTGGGAAAAAATGGGGTGTGGAATCTTTAGGGGTGAGTTCTGCTTGGGAGTTAATGAGCCTTTGGCATCTGCCTTCTCCTGGCATGTCAAGCCCCGAGCTCACACAGGTCTGTGGCATTCCCATTCTCACCATTTTACAGACCGGGGAAATGAAGACCAGAATGGGGAGGTGACCTGCCTTAGGTCACACAGCATGAGGGCACGTCAGAGCTGGGATTTGAACCTGGGCACCTTGGCTCTTAAACTGCAGGCCGAGTGGTCTTCTGCCTCTGGTAGGTCCTGTTTGTAACCCTCCTAAGACTTCCCTCAGCCCCCAGGGTCAAGTTGAGGGTCTGTGTGCTGGAAACTTATCAGCCAGCCTCTGTGCCCTCTATTCTGTTCCCACGCTTCCCTTGGCCTCCTTGAGTCCCTCACTCTAGGTGAACATCTTCCAGGAATCCTTCAGCGATTCCTGCCCTCTCCAATCTCTCTTGTCTCCACTTTGGTCCTCAGAGATAGTTGACGCCAATCTACCCCAGGACCTTTGCACTTGCTATAGCCATTTCCTGGAACAGCCTTCCCTCACGTCTCTATGTGGCTCTTTGTTCTTTAATATCCAACATCCTGCCCATGGCTGCATGGGCTATGCCTGTCTTGCTCACTGCTGATTATCTGGTGTTGAGCAAAATTTACCACCCACCCCAAGAGTCAGCTTTAAATTGCAATCCATACCCAATTAACAGAAAGGGAAACTGAGGTCCCTTTGGTGCGAAGATCTGCTCAAGATGGCTCAGATCTGCTCTGGGCCATCATCCCCTCAAAGGATGAGAATAATGACAAGAATCTGGCCCTCCACGCCCAGACATCTTAATCCCTGGAAATTGTGAGTACATTAGTCACAGGACAAAAGGACCTTTTGCAGAAGGGATGAACATAAGGGTTTTGAGACGGGAGGTGATTCTGAATATTTCCAGGATGGGTGACCCGAGGGTCAGAGGAGGTGTAAGGACAGAAGCAGAGATGAGAGTGATTTAAAGATGGAGGATGGGGCCACCAGCCAAGGAATGTGGCCCCTTTAGAGGCCAGGAAAAAATGAAGACCTGGATTCTTCCCAGAAGACACCAGCCCTGCCCACACCGTGATTTTCAGCTCCGTGCACCCCCCTGGGACTTCTGGACCCCCGAGCTGTCAGATGACAAGTTAGTCTTGTTCTCCTAAGGTTTTTCTCAGAGTCTATGGGAAGCTGGTACGTGGGATATTTCTGCATAGCCCTTCCATGTACACATGGACACACGCTCCTTGAAATAGACCTAAAGTCCCAATTCCTTTCAGGGTCAAAGGATTTGGGATGAAGGGTGACTGTAGGTGCTGGGGAGACCCCAGCACCAGAACCACCAGATTGTTCTAATGGCAACCCTGTCCCCCCTCCCCCTGTAACCTGGGGTGCTCACCAGTGTTCTCATCGAAGAATAAACATCACTGCCCAACCCTTGGGTGCTGGAGAGTCTTGAAGAAGCAGCTTCAGCAGCCACTGGCCAGGTGTCCTGAGATGTGGCTTACGTGGGTTCTGAGACTGTCCCTTTTCACTTGTCACTGTCCCCCACGTCTCTCTCTGGGTTCATTGCTCTGTCCTGAATGCCCTTCTCTGGTCATGGGTCCTTGCCCACTGGCTGGGCTCTCTCCCCTTTCATGGACTTTTTCTTGCTCACTCATTCAAGGTCTGCAAGACCAGATGTCTTCTGCTCCAAGAGACGGTTCCTAATGATGCAAGCCACTCTGGGTGTGTCCCACAACACGCCTGTGTCCCCCGTCAAAGCCCTCAACACCTCTGTGGCTGATCGTGGGACCCTGGGAGGGCTGGATCTATCTGTCTCAGTCACTGCTTTGTCCCCAATGCCAGCCACACAGCCTGGCCCTCTGGAAAAACACAATCAGTATTTGAGTCTGAATATCTGAATCAAACATCCTATATGGGGTGGATTATTATGATACCAAACGCCCTGTGAGGGGAGGGGGACCCCTGAGGCCACTGTGGGATGAGTCTTGGGGGTGACATCGGAATAATGGCTCTTGTCCTGATTTGGTTGGTCACCCCGAATAAAATCTCCCTGCCTTGGGCAGGGAGTCAAACCAGAAGGCTGGGTGACTTTGGGGAAGCACCTTTCACCCTCTGAGCACCCCCAGGTTGTCCATCTCTCCAAAGCGGGACCAGGGAGGACCAATAACAGAGAGAGCACAGAGACCCCAAGCAAATTCTTCAAGGTCACACAGCAAGTCACAAAAAGAGAGATGAGTGGACTGTGGGATGGTCACTACTTCTCAACCCCCTTCTCCAAATTGGGGTTCAGACCCTGGACACTCGCCCATCCCCCGACCCCAGGCCCACCGCCCTTCCCTTCCAGCCTGCCTTCCTTGTCTGGGGTCCCAGGGGTGGGGGTGGGGGGAGGCAGATGTTTTCTCTGGCACCAGTTAACCAACAGACCGGCACAAAGACAGGGCCGATGAATTTGTTTTTGTGAATATCTCAATGCAGGCTCCCGGGCCAAGTGCGTCCGCCCCAAGCCAATGTCTCAGGCTCCCCCCGCTGCCCCCAACCCGCCCCCCGCCCGCCTTTGTCAATATCTCCAAACGGCAGGCGCAAATCCCCTTCAATAGAAACCTCGGCAGAACATTGGGGGAATCTTTTTTTCTTCTGCCCTCTCGTTGTATTCATTCCCCTCCCTCTCGCCTCCCTCCCTCTCCTCCCGCTCCCGGAGGAAGCGATTAGATTAACGGTCCAGGAGGCCAAGAAAAGTCCAACAAAGGCGCCTGCATTCTGGGGGCCGGCTGGGCAGAATGGGGGATTTTCACGCGGGGAAGGTGGCCCGGGCGAGGTGGAATGTGGAATTGAGTGGGTTGAATGGAGGCTGCTTGGAGCAGACGATTCCACCGGCTCAGAGCACAAAGGCGCCGGCCGGGGGAAGGAGGCCCGCCTTGCGCAAAGCTACAACACCTGTTCCCTTTTCAGAGCCCATAATGGGGAACTCGGGCTTCAGCCACAGCCTCCGGATCGCGGGAGCCCAGCTGCCCGGGGTTGCAGGGACCGGAGGGGACCGCAGAGGTGTCTTTTGGCCTCAGCTTGTGCCTGCAGGGGCGGGAGTGGTGGCGATTCTGGCTGTCAGAATACTTCCCCGGATCCAGTTCCAGAGAACTCACCTGGCTTCGGTTCGAATCCCATCTCCGCTCTTGGTTCTGTGTTTCCTGAGGACCTACTAGGTGCCAGGCTCTGGGGATCCTGTTGGGAAAAGCTCCAGAGCTGGCATTCCTTGTCCCCATGGGGCTGACCTCCGAGCCAACTGGGTGACCTTGGAGGCATGGCTTTGCAGGTCTGGGCCTCCAGAAAGGAATTGGGGGGGGCGGGAGAGAAAGAGAGAGAGAGAGAGAGAGAGAGAGAGAGAGAGAGAGAGAGAGAGAGAGAGAGAGAGAGAGAGAGAGACTAAATATTAGCTGATATCAGGGTCCCCTAACCCCAATGCAGCACGTTGGTATTTAGGACTGGGGGCCATCCTGGGAGCTGTGGGGTGGAAGCAGCCTCCCTGGACTCATAGTCTGGAGATCAGGATACCCACCCCCCACTCCAAGGTACCGATCACAGCTGCTTTGTCCCTGCCACTTGAATTGCTGTGATTCATTCTTAGAAGGGACTGTCAGGTCAAATGATGGTTTACAAACCTGGGGCTAGGACCGACCTCTCAGAGCGTGATACGTTTGTCCACTGCCCCCTCGGCCTTTTATGCCCTGGGGTGGCGGGGAGACAGTCAAGGTGTAGCATGCCCCTTCCCTTGAATGGGCATACTGTGACCTCACACAGGCATGCACCCCAGCCTGAGATAAGGTGCAGGACAGACAGTTGGTGGGAGGAGCTGGACCTTCCCCGCCCCCACCAACCACCTCCCACCCTGAAGCTAAGATTCATCTCAGTGGCTGAACAGGGACCCCATCCGGTGTGCACTTTGTTCATGGGGAGGGAGTTGAATTGAGGCACTCTGTTGGGGAAATAATCTGTTTGGAGCTGAGACTGCTGGGGGCTGAACAGCAGGTGCTGGGTCTCTGTGTCAGGACAGATTATGCAGAATGGGGTGAGGGCTCCAGGGCAGAGAGGGCCAAGGTTTTGGGGCCCAAGGGGGGCCCAGGAGCTCTCTCCGAGGGCATGAGTGCCTGTATTCATTCACTCACTCACTCACTCAGTCATTCGCTCACTCACTCGTTTGTTCATTCATTCGCTCACTCACTCACTCACTCACTCACTCATTCATTCATTTTCTCACTCATTCACTCACTCATTTACTCATTCATTCACTCATTCATTCACCCACTCATTTACTCATTCATTCATTCACCCACTCACGCATTCATTCATTTATTCACTCATTCATTTATTCATTCATTCATTCAATACTAACCTCCCTTCCTCAGTGCCCTGACCTGTTCTGGGCTCTGGACATAACGGTGGACAAGACAGACTTAACTCAGTCTTCCCAGAGGTCACAATCCAGCAGAGAGATAGGCACAGGACCGGACGGTGCCAACATGGGAGTTAGAGCAGGAGGTGGGGATTCCAGTCACCCTAGGAACCCCCTGAGCTGGCTTGGAGGTCAGGGGAGGTGACTTCCTGGCTGAGTCTGGAAGAATTTGGAAGGTTCTGTTGGGTGAAGATGGAGGAGGAGGAGTCTGATTCAATTCTAGGAACCCTTTGATGAGGAGGTGATGTTACAGATGAGACTTATAATGGAGAAAGAGGTCACCAGGGCCCTATGCGGAAGTAGAACTTTATAGGCAGAGAGCACAGCACATGCAAAGGTCCTGGGGTAGGACTGTGCCTGGTGTGTGGGAGGACAGTGAGATGGCCCTTGGGGTTGGAGTAGAGTGAGTGAGGGTGAGAGAGGGAGGAGAGAGGTCAGGGAGGACAAGACAGGTCCTGCAGGGCTGTGTGGAGAGGATTAGAGCTTTTCCTCCAAAGGGAAGGGAGATGGCAGGTTTGGAGGTAGTGGGGAGGGGAAGAAGGAGGCAGAGGCTAGGATCCAGCTGGGTAGGGGACCCAGCATATGTGGGGGCCTGGGGGGTGAGGTCCAGGCCAGTGTGAACCCCACGGGTGGTCCAGGCCCAGTGCTGGGCAGGATGATGCAGGTCGGGAGCTGTGCAATGGACCAGCAAGTGCGGCCCGCGTAAGTCCCGGGCCTTTATTAGCTCAAGAGCCGCATGGGTTTAAAATAGCAATGTGGCAGCAACAAAAGCAATTTGCCTTCTGAATTTTCATTCTGAACGGATGATCTGCTTTTAATCAAGCAAGGCGTCCCAAAATGCTCTTAATTACCCGGAGTCAAGGGCCCCGCAGTCATTTCGATGTCGACGTTCGGCAGGCGTGATTAGGTTTCAGCAAAACACGTTCTGTGGCAGCGAGGCCGGCAGAAGCTGTGGGGTGAAGTCGGACTCGGGACAGAAGGGAACCAGCAGATAGGAGGCCCCGGCTGATGGAGCCAGGCTTCCGGGCCGGGAGGTCAACTTGGGGTTGGACCCTGTGACCTTGGACAAGGCCTGTCCCTTTAGGGGCCAGAGTGTCCCCTCCGAAAAATGCAGAGAATGATGGTTCAGGGGGTGAGGAAAAATGGAGAGAGGGCATAGGGTCAAACAGTTCGTTCATTCATTCACTTATTCATCCATTCGTTCAATCCACATGTATTATGCCCCTACCGATTCACTCATTCAGGCATGTGTTCAATGAGCATGTATTATGCACCTAGTGATTCGCTCATTCATTCAGTCAGTATTTATTTAATGGAAAGGTGCAAGCAGGAATGAGGTGAGGAGGAAGCACCCTCATTCATTTTATTTCGTTGTCCATCTTGATTGTTCCCTCTTGGCCCAGGAACACAAACACGGGTCCTTGGGATGGACATTGCCTGCATTCAGCTGGAGGGAGCCAACCCAACCACTACTCCACGGGGGCGGAGCACCACAGTCGGCACTTATTGGGCACCTACTGTGTGCCCAGCTCAGTATGAAGCCCTGGAAACTGAGGAAGGACCACCACCAACTACCTTGCCTCCCAGGTCTGGTGGAGAATGCTGTCACCAAAGAACAAACTCACTGCTAATTCTCAGATGCACAGTTTTTTGTGTTTTAACGTCTCCAACATCAGGCTGTTTTCTTTGCCGGGACCATGACTTCCTTGGAAGGGCTGCTCTCTTCCTTGAAAAGATACAGAATAAAAGAGGTTTTCTATATAACGCCATCACAGAGCCCATGAAATCCAACTCTGTCGCGTGTGGTTGAATGACATCTTGGTCCACGGCAGCCCACACAGATGACGGGGTCGCTCCGGCTCCAGCACATAGCCCAGGTGTGAGGCGGCCCCACCTTCCAGGGGTGTGTGGTGACAGTGGCAAATGGATTCGATATACATTGTTTCACTTAAAGTAACAGTTTCTGAGAAGTGGTTGATGACTCTCTGCATTTCTCCCTCTCACACCTGCAGGTCACCTGTGAATTGGGTCTGGACCTGGCCTATGTGTTTCTCATCTTGGCTGAGTGGCTGTTTAACATGCTTTCATCTCAGCGTTAACAGGGACACAAAAGACATATAGAAATGTGCAATCCTTCTTAGGGCCTTGGCTCAGAATTGGCACACTCACTCTTGCTCATTTTGCTTTGACCAAAGCAAGTCATGTGGCTGACACACATGCAGCAGAGACACTTTCTTCCCATGGAATTCCGGGAGAGATTGAGTGAAATTTGTTGAATGAGAATCGAATCTTTCACACCCTAGAATGTGAAAACCAGGAGCTATTTGGTGAGAATGTTACTGGTTATCAGGCGTAAGTCACATACATAAATGCCCAGGCTGTTAGTGGAGTGACAGCTTCAGGCATGGCTGGATCCAGGAGCTCACCTCTGCTTTTTCTGCCTTGCTCTGTTCTCAGGTTCCACAGAGAGGTCCTAGCAAGGAGTCTGTAGCAGCTCTAAGTGTGTATTATTCCAGAGTTGAAGACAGCAGGAAGAGGCTGCAGGAAGAGGCTATTTTTTAGGTAGAATGTCTCAGAAGGCAGGCATCAAGGTAGTAGCACTTGATTGGCAAGTTCAATGAGAAGATGATAGTCTTCTTTTCCTATCACTGATTCATGCTCTCAGTCACACCTTTGCTCACTCAGTACCTGCCACCTTGCCTTCCTCCCACAAGGACAATCACATTATACAATCCAATACCACAGACTCCAGAGATCCGGGGCCGAGTTCGTTGGATGAATCCTAATCCCGCTACTGGTTCTCACATTTTCCCACAAATGCATTTGCTTGAACCCACGTCGGCCAGGTCTGAAATATGAGTCTCTTGGCCGAGGTCAGAAAAACAGGATAACAGCCAGCAGGGAGTTTGCTTAATTGATTTGCTCTTAATTGGCTGTCTTCCTAGAGGGTCCCCAGGGGTGGGGGAAGGGCAGAATCTGGAGCTTGTCCTGGCCACTGGCTGACTGTCCTTCTCCTCTCCAGGCTGGGAGGAGAAAGAGCTGGACTCGGACAGTTTCCAGGCCCAAGGTATAACCTGAGGAGAGATTTCCTTTCCAGGAAATCCAACAGCCTTGGGTTTAATTCCCCGGCTCAACCACTAATGCTCTGTGACCTTAGCCAAACCACTTAACCCTGCATGCCTCAGTTTCCCCATCCGTATACACCGAAGCAGGAAATAGCGTCACTCCTTCTGAGATGTTGTATGGAGTCGTTTATGAACAGCAGAACTATACTTAGATTCTCCCTGGCCCCCTTCAATGAGGCAAAGAGCAGTTGCAGGGTGGGGAGTGGTCCATGATGGGTCTAGGGCCCTGACCTAGAATGTGATCAAAGATACTCTGAATGGCACCCCTGGTGGCCCAGGAGCAAAGCCTACAGGTGGGGTGTGAACCAGGCAAAGCCCAGGGACCCAGGTTCCAATCCACCACCAGGGGTAACTAGCAAAACAAATAAAGAAACACATCAAAGTACTTCCTTCTCTCCCCCTCCCTCCCTCCTTCTTTCTCTCCTTCCTTCTTTCCTTCCTTCCATCTTTCCTTCCTTTGCTTTCCTTCTCTCCTCCCTCCCTCCCTCCTTCCTTCCTTCTCTCCCCCATCCCTCTCTTCCTCCCTTCTTCCCTTCTTCCTTCCTTCCTTCCTCTCTTAAAAATATTATTATTAGCACACTCTGGTGGAGTAGTAGCCTCTGGCTGTGCACAGTCCACACACATCCCAAGGATCTGGGTTCACATTCCAGGCTGGGGAGAACAACCAAGATGTTCAACTAAATAAAAAGAAAGTGCCTCTTCCTCCTCTGTCTTCCTGCCAGCCTGCCTGCTCGCCTTCATTCCTGCCTGCACTTTCCTTTAAAAAAAAGTGCCATTTTATATCTCTAGGTCATATCTGGAGTTTCAGAGTTAGGATGTGAGAATGAAGAAGACTCTCAAACATCTTCTGTAAATCCTCTTCCCAAACAGCAGACCTAGAGAAAAATGGCTTCAGCTCTTCGAGACTCAGTCTTCCCAGCTGTGCAATGGGTATGGCATTAGCTCCCTCAGGGGCAAAGTGAGAATCCTCTCCCCTTGGCGGTACGACCACATGACTCTGCAGAGGCCTGGACATCTTTGCCCTTGCTGATCCCCCCATCTCATCCACCACTTCCATCCCACCCTTGAAGGAGGTCACCTTGAGCTCCCCGTGTGGATTTAGACATTTCTGAAGCCTCTCCCAGCATCCTGTGCATGTCTTTTCCCACCAAAGTGGCTACCGCCCCAGGCTGGACATAACAGAAATAGACCGAGAGGATTCAGGGCGGGGTCTTTTCCAGGTAAAAAACTGGACCAAAGAGGACATTGGAATTGAATCTTTTTCTCTACCCCTCCCTTCCAATTCCCAATCTCTCTTACTTTTAGCTTTTTCTTCCTTTCATTTCTTCTCCCCTAGAAACCCACCAGGCCCAGAGCCATTGCAAGCTCTCACTCCCTTTGCCTCCCGTAGCAGAAAACTCTAGGGTGGCTCAGGGGTTTAGACTCCTGGTGCCCACACGTATGTGACCTCTTCCTCTTCTTGCATGTGGGAGGGACTGTGTTTGCTTCTCATCATTACCATGTGGCAGAGGCAATAGGGGGTCACTTCCACCACTGTTACCTTCTACAAGATACAGTGACAGCAGGCTTGCCTGTCTTTTCTCTCTTACTGGCAAATGGTCTTGTTAGGCATAGTTAGCCAGACCACAAATACCATTTTAAATGGGACAGCACCATTTTTTTCATATTCCCCAACCATCCCTTGTTGTAATATAAATGTCAATTTCATCCCATTTTTAATAAACAGGGCCATCTTTCACATGGGGCAAAAGGGGGCAGTGGAATTGCCCCAGGACCAGTCTGTGAAGGGGGCCCAAAATCAGCTGCCCTTTTTGCCCTTTGTTAAAGACAGCTCTTGTGGCACTGATTGTGGTTCCTACTACTGCTCCCCCAATCTGCCTGTGAGGAAAGAGGAGCCGTGGGAAGAGGATTTCCATGCCTACCCCGAGCACCTGTTTCTTCAAAGAGAGAAGAACACCACGGTATGGTCGTGTCACAGGTACAGACTATGTGGAGCCATCTCTAACACCGTGGGGTCATCTCTGGCACTGTGGGGTCATCTCTGGCACTGTGGGGTTCTCTCTGGCACTGGGGGTCATCTCTGGCACTGCGGGGTTATCTCTGG
>RJWH01011796.1:0-10813 GCA_004363575.1 Solenodon paradoxus | reverse complement strand
AATCCACCGCCTCCAGCTGGTGTAGTCCACACACATCCCAAGCCCACCTGACAACTAGGGCTGGTGGGAACAACCAAGATAAAAAACTAAATAAAATAGTCTTCCTCCTCTTTCTTCCTGCTCACCTTCATTCCTGACTCCTGCACTTTTCATTTAAACAAGAATAAATTAATTAAAAAAATTAATAAATAAAGGAAAGGTGCAGGCAGGAATGACAGTGAGTATGTAGGCAAGCAGGAAGAGAGGAGGAAAAAACACCTTTATTTTATTTTTTTATTTAGTTGTTCACATTGGCTGTTTCTCCCTGGATCTGGGACACCAACCCAGGAGTAAGTGGCCTGTCCTTTGGAGATAATTGACCCAACTGCTGCTCCACTAGGGCATGCCTATGCAAAATTCTTTTTCCTTTTTAACATTTAAAAAATTTTAATTTAGTTGTTCACACTGGTTGCTTCCCCCTGGCCCCAGGACTCGAACCTAGAGGTGTGTGGCCTATGTCCTCCGAGGCAACTGACTAACTGCTGTTCCACTAGGCTGTGCCACATCTTTCCTTTAAAATAAACAAACACAAATATATATATATAACCCACCCGCACAGAAACACTCACAAACATGTAACTCCCACATTAATACCCATAAACACACAATGAATCCCCTCACGGACACATACATGCTCATACCCACTCAGCCCCCACCCTGCACATAACCCCACAAACCCATCCATGTTAACCCACACACTCTGACCTTGCAGCCAGGGTCCTGGCCTCTTTTCACAAGCCTGTGTGGCAGGAGGCTGCAAGAAGTGAAACCTGCCCTGACAGGAAGTGAAACAGGATGGGGAGTTTTTCTGGTGTCTCTGACACAGATATTTGGGAGGACAGAGCAAACGGTCTACAGTTTCTGGAGCTGCTCTGAGGTAACTAGGGTCCCTGGGTGAGGGTCCGGGTGGAGCACGGGGCTGTGAGCTTATAACAGATAACAGGAAGGTGGGCTCTTAGGCTCTGTTTACCTGGAGGCAGCCCTCTTGGCCCCCAATGGTGGTTGGTGAGGACAGGCTTTTGAAAATGGTTGTGGGCCCAAGGACAATGATAAATGCATGCAATCTGAAACAGACTTTTTATAGAATTTTCATTCACCCTCTTCTAAAAGTCAAAGAAACATTTCATGGTGAGGGAGAAGATGAAGTGACTCTAACAGTAAGAGTTGACGGGGTTACTTTGTCTTTGCCTTGTGCTTGACCAGGGTGGTCTGGACCAGCATTAAATAACCTTTTGTCTGGCAGGCCAAGAAAAGTCCCCAGGTGTTGGGCCACATGGGTAATTATGGGGCCCTTCCGATAGGTTGGAGGTTTGGAATCTAGGTGGGCTCTGGTTTGTATCCTTCTTTCCTCAGTGGGGCAGGTAACTGGAAAATGCAGCCAGAGTGGAGGAGATGGTGACAGATTTCACTGTGCTCTTGCCCTGGAGATTTCAGCTTCTAGTAAACTGTAGTCTGAGGAAAGATCTGAGAATCTGATGAAGTTGAAAGGGTTCTTTAGAAGTCTAACTCTCTGATCCCAGGGTATATCCCCTACCATAGCTGTGATACTAGAGTAAATAGTCACCTGGTTTCTTTTTCACATTCCCTCTTGGTGTCTGACATACCACCGAATGCTAGTCCCAGAAAGAATGGTGGATATAATGTATTTCAGTGACTATCAAACTTTCTTTTTTGGTCATATCCCTGAACCTCTATTTATTTAATATTTTTCTTAATTAACATGCTTAAATTTTTTTTTTTAAAGGAAAGGGGAATTCAGGACTGAAGGAGAGCCAAGGGAGGCAGGCAGGAAGAGAGAGGAGGAAGAAGCTTTCTATTTATTTAATTTAGTTGTTCATCTTGGTTGTTCCCCTTGGCCCAAGATTCGAATGTGAGTCCTTGGGATGTATGTGGACCGACTGCACCTGCAGCAGGTGGCTGACCAAACCCCTACTCTACCAGCACCTAAAATACTTTCTATTCCACCTAAACAGTATTATCTTGTATCACTGATGATATGCATATCACACTTTGAGGACCACTGATCCACTCCAATCCACCCTTTCTACAGCTGAGGAAACAGAGATGCATAGACCTTAAATGATTTGCCCAAGATTTTCCAATTCAAGACACATAAATTTGGGACTATTCCTGAGGTCTTCTAATTTAGTCTTGATTATTTCTAGTATAACACATCATACTTTCAAGTATACAGAAACAATGCTTAAATGAAATTCAAATGGGTCACCCATGTAAAATGCTGAACATCATGCCTGGCACCAGGAGGCACTTGCTAAAGAAGCATTTCTTTCCCTTCTTCCTTAAATCCCTGCTCACTGCCAATCAGGATCAGCTGCTTCTGGAGACCTTTTAGAATTGTATAAATGTTACTGTTTTAAAATATCACCATGATACATCTTGGTATGGCCCCTGAGTACTTGATTGTACTGTGATAAGTACTCAATATAGTTTATCAATCTAAAGACATGGTCTTCAGTTCTGAAATAGTTTCTTTCTTTCTTTTTAAGGAAAGCTGTAGGCAGGAATGATCAGCTTTTATATTTGTAATTTCTAAAAGCTCTTTCTCATTCTGTTTATTTTTATCCCCCCATTCCTGCTTTATGAACAGAATGTATTTTCTTCTTTCTCTAAGGATATTCACTATAGTTCTTTTGATTTTTCTTTTATTTCTTGCATTGTCTCCATTCCTTTGGTTTCGTCTCTCTGTGTATTACTTTTTGATTTCTTTATCATATTGAAGGCTTTCTGTGTATGTCACATAGTCTTTTGCTCTCTGATTATGTTTAAAAGTGAAACACAAAAATTCTGATTGCAATGTCTTCCTCCATGTGTGAGTAAAGTTTGCTCCCCCACCCCCCACCCCAAAGGAGGTCCACTAGAAGGAGACTTCATGGGAACCTTCCTTTGAGAAGCCCCTGCTTATGAACCTAGAGGTCTTTCCCCTGGGGGCTAAGAGAAGAATCCTTCAATAGGCAGCTTCCTGGTAATCTGAGAACAGAGTCAGAAAAGGAAAAGAGTCCAACATTGAAATCTGAAGCTCCCCCTTGGGTCTCTCACCAAGTCTCCACCTGAGATTTCCTCTTCCAGGCATCCTGATGGTGGTAGGTGGCCCATTTGGGCGACCAGCCCTGCCCTTCCAGCTTTTGATGGTGGGGATGTCGCTTTTGTGCTTGACCATCTCCATTGACGAAACACGGAACCAGCTGCTCACGAGGGAGAAGATGATGCAGTTGGGGGGACAGCTGGTGCTGAGCAGTGATGAGGAGCTGGCTGATAGGAAGCTCATGGCCCTCAAGAGGACAGAGATGATGCAGGCCACGAAGACCCAGACTTTCCCTCCCAGCATGCACTTCTTCCGGGCCAAGAACCTCATTGAGAAAAGTGAGGTGTTTCATATTCTGAAGAAGATGCCAAAAGGTACAGGTTTGGAGAGTTTGGTTTGGGGTTCCTAGGAAGGAAGCGTAAAACTAGACTCAAAGCTGTTACTGTTCTGGAGTTCTGAAGCAGGTTGAGAGCACGCCAGCCACTCAGGTACTCTGAGCCTTTTGCCTGCTGGCTAACTAGGAAGTGGGTGTTTGAAGACGGCTGCTGGTTCATCCTGAAAACCCAGTGCCCTGCTTCCGAGGGGAGTCAACCTGAGGCAGAGTATGAGTAGGCCCTGATATTACTGGTCTTCCAGAAAAGTTGACAAAGTGTCCACTCAAAAGAGAGTATCCAGGCCTCTGAGACCTGTATTCGCCCCTTCATAGGTTTCCTTGAAACCCTTTCTTCTATCTTTTCCGGGAGCTAAATGAACCAATAAGGTACTATATGAGATAGCTCTCTGAATGAGCCCATTTCTGGTAGCATATTTCTCTAGCAGAAACACATTTCTATGAATAGTAAAATAATTAGAATTCTACACATGTAAATAGCACTTCGCAGACTGTTTATACTTCTTTTCTTCTCTATAACTGGAGATTCAAAAAACAACACCGGCGAAGTCCGTGAAGTAGCCCCTAGGTGATGAAGAATGTAAGGTTCAGGAAAAGGAACACCCAAAATTCTCATGATGGGGACATCCGCTGTGGGGCCGGTGTCAAAGCTGGGTGCTAATGGAGCAGGAAGAGCAGAGGGACATGGTGTCCTGAGCCTGGAGGAGCACCAGTGGTGCAGTGGTGGGTGGTGAGGCTTCATTTAAAGGCTTGAACCCACAGTGGAGAGTTAGATGCTGATGAAGCCCCAACTGGAACCCCAAATTTCTGATGCCAAGTCTGAAGCTCCCCCACCACCCCTGGCTTCTGACCAGCAAGGGAGACACCAAAGAAAGTCTCATTGCACCAAAGTAATGGAGAGACCAAGGCAGACACAAGCCTGGGAGGGTGGTCTCTGAGCTGGAGTGGGAAGTAGGTCGCACTCAGTTCCAAGAAATCAGCCAGAGAGAAATCCTTGCGCTTCCCGCTTTTTCTTGTCTCTCTATGCTGTCCTCAAGAGTGTGAAGTCTGGACTTCTTCCCCCTTTCTTCTTCCCTCTCCAGGGGCTGCCCTCCACCTACACGACTTCAGCATCCTGACTATGGACTGGTTGGTGAAAAATGCCACGTATAGACCCCACTGCTATTTCTGTTCCACCCCAAGTTGGGCCCTGCGGTTCAGATTTGCTCACCCAACTCCCCCCACCACTGCGCCAACAGAATGTTCCGAGTGGATCTTGCTGGAGAGTTATCGAAAGAGGCTGCGGAATGTAACCGAGTTTGACAACAGGTGAGTGTGGTTCGGAAAGAGCGTGTCACATGCCCATCAGAGGTGTCTTCCTGGGTACAAACCTCTCGAGAAAATTCTAAGAAACATCAGGATGTTTTTCTCTGAACTTTATAGGATACTTTGCTTCCCAAAGGCATTTGACACTTTTTCTGTCTTGGTACATTTAAAATTAGATTTGATCTGCAAAAGCTATTCTCAGAAACACTGCTGTTATCCTGATGCTCAGCTGAACAGAAGGGAGAACAGTTACCAACTTCTGGATGACAGTCCAGTGAGGGGCAGGGAGGGAGCAACTTCCTAACACGCTTGCACAGAGTTAGTCTAAGTAGTCACTATTTTACTTATAGAGGTTATTCCCTTTGCAAATGAGAGACAAGAAGCTCAGCATGACTAGGAAGTTGCCCAAGACCACTCAGCCAGTAAGTGGCTGATCCGGGATGCAAACCTGGGTCATGCTGCTGCCAAACGCAGAGTCCTTTCCATCCTTAACACCCCTGTATTAGATTCCCCGTGTGCCCCTAATAGACTAGCACAGACTGGGGGCGTTAGAATGTATCTTCTGGAGCACCCTGCTTGCTTAGGTGCTAAGCTGACAGCAGGGCTAAAGTTCAAGGACTCTGGTTCGTGATCCAGGGTTGAGGATGGGTGCCATGGGGAACAACCAAAATAAATAAACAAAATAAATAAAATTGTTTCCTCCTCCTCTTCCCTTCCTCCCTTAAAAAACGATTCCTCCTGAAAGTGGATAAAATAAAGGAACAGATGAAACAAAACTGACCCTTGGACACTTGGAATAGAACTGAGGTGACCAGTAGGGAATGGGAAGGGGAGCAGGGAGCATGGTGACGGAGCCCACTGGACAAGGGGGAAGAACACTGGTGATGCGGTCGAGGGCAGCCTGTGTTGACATATATCTGAGGAATGGGGAACTGCACATATGGGGAACCTACCATTAGGAGTTTATTTTAATCTGTAAAATAAAGTTACTGAAATATAATACTAAAATAAAATAAAATATCTCTGGACTAGACAATAGGGGAAAATTCAAGATTATTCATTGTTCCAAAAGTATAATATTAAGAGGTGAGGTTGAACAGTTGAACTTGTTAATTTCTTACACACTTTGTAAAATACTTTTGGGATTACATATCAAAAGAAAGTCTACAGGGGCTGAAAAATAAATAAATAAATAAAAAGCTCTTCCTCTTCTCCCTTCCTTCCTCTCTTAAAAACAAAACAAAACTATCTTCTGATCAGTCTGGAGACTAGAAGTGAGTCCAAGGTCAAGGTGCCGCAGGTCTGGTTTCTCCTGAGACTGCTTTCCTAGGCTTGCAGAGGCCATCTTCTTGCTGTGTCCTCTCATGGCCTTTTCTCTGTGTGTTCACCCTCGCGTCCCTGACACCATTTTTATCAGAGGAGGGTCTCATCCTTATAACCTCCTTTAACCTTAGTTATTTCCTTAAACGCCCCATCCTAAATACAGTCATGTTGGAGGTTAGGGTTGTAATGTATGAATTTGGGGAGATACGATTCAGTGCATCACACACCTGAAGAAGGAGAACCTGGCGGGTGGGGACCTCCCTCCTGCGTTCTCCTGGAACACAAAGCTAACTTGGGAAGTGGGGACCCTCCTTCAGACCCCTTCTTGCCTGGGCCTCCCATCGGATTCCCATCCCTGCTGCTCCAGGGGGCGTCCCACTTTGCTTGGGGTGGGAGAAGCAAGGCCCAGCTAGGAATCCTGCAGGGCTGGCCCGAGGCAGGCCTTACCTTGCCCTTTGTGTCCTGACAGCCTGCTGAAGAATTTCACTCTGATGACTGAGAACCCTGAGGTCACTTATGCAAACCAAGATGTGGTCTGGTCCAGGTTTGAAGCCATCTTCTTGACCATCTCTGGCCTCATCCACTATGCGCCTGTATTCAGAGACTATGTCTTCCACGGCCTGGAGGAGTTCTATGAGGACAATGTGCTCTACCTGGAAATCAGAGCCATGCTGTTCCCGGTGAGCTGCCTGTCCTCTCCTCTCCTCTTCCCTGCTCAGGCTTGCCTCTCAGACTTTCCTCTAGCTCTCCTCTCCTCTTCCCTGCTCAGGCTTGCCTCTCAGACTTTCCTCTAGCTCTTCCCAGTCCCTTCCCTGGTCCTGGTATAGGACTGAATGTTGACCTCTGCACCACAAAGGAGGCATGTGCCTTCCAGGGGCCACCCTGAGCAAGGAGGCCTGACCAGACTGGGTTGGCCCCGTGACACCGACCATACCCTCAATGCCCTCCACCTCCCTCTCTCAGGATTCCATGCTCCTCTCCCAATACACACAGTGTCTGCGGGGCACTCAAGGTTCTGGCCTGGACTCTGAATATGCCTTGTGCCAGGAAATTTCTTTCTTTTATCCCTAAAGGAAAGGTGCTGGCAGGAATGAAGGTGAGTGTGCAGGCAGACAGGAAGAGAGAGGAGGAAAAAGCTCTATGTATTTTTATTTTGATGTTTGACTTGGTTGTTCCCTCTGACTCCGGATCTTGAATTGGGTCCTTGTGGATTATGCCACGGCAGACTTATCTGCTAAACCACCAGGGCGTACCTACCAGGTTGTTTCTTGACTAGTGTCTTTTCATATTGGAATTTCACTTCCCTCAGGGCAATGCTCTTGGTCCAGGGATGGCTGAGGAATCTGGGAAATGGGTCTGGTGGCGTGTGACAGTGGGTTTGGGAAGCTCCTGTGGAGCATAGTTGCATTTTAATTGGGTCTTGGTGGGCAGTGCTGGCAGAAGCCTTGCTTCCTCCCACACTTCCCACATGCCCACAACAGTGACTTCTAATGCTCAGGACATGGCTATGGGGCTGGCAGTGCTGGTGAGGTATCTGCAAGGAGGCTGGGCACTCCCTCTCCGTCTGCACTTCCTGATGCCCCCACACAATAACTTTTCCCTCCACTTGGCCTCCCTCTGCAGACTACTCTCCGTATTTCCTTTGTGTTCCATTAGACACTTCTCTGAGTTCCTTAGAATTATTCAACACCCAACCTTTTCTTTAATCTTGAAATCCAAACTTCATGTGTTTGAGTTGAGCATTGATGGAATAAAGTTCAACTCTTTGACAAGAGGAGAACCCCTCACATCTAGAGTGTATTCACCCAAACTATTATACAAACTTTCTTCCCTGCCCCTCCCTCCATCCCTTTTTCGTTCTTTTTCCTCTTCCTTTCTCCTTTCACCCATTCAGTAAACATCTGCAAGCTCCTACTTTGTGTCAGGCTGGGTGTACCATGCCAGGTATTGGTAAAAGGCATATAGAACATAATCTGTGTTCTTAAGAAAACAACGATTCTCTCTGAAGGACTGGTGCATAAACGAACAGCAGATATTCTTGTAAATACTGAAGAACACTTTAAAAGTTGTAGAGCGAATGCAGAGAGGAAATGGTTAGTGTTACTGGATGGGTAGGGGACCAAAAATGCATTATAGAGGAAGGAGAAACCGCCAGTCAGTCCTGGAAGATGAGGATGGCGTCACTGAGTTGAAGAGCAAAAGTGAGAGAAGGCACGTCCATCTGTGGGAGCGACAGAAACAAAGGTATACGTTTTAGAGATGTTTATTTGGAGTCTTACAGGGACAGTAGGAGTTTCTCATGAGTAGATGTTAAGATTCTAGGATACTCATTAAAAAATAAAACGACTGCGGGGAAGCAAGGCTATTTCGAATGGCTCTGGTCTCCATGTTCAAGGTTCTATTCTGGAAGTAAAAGCGAGTCAGTGGATGGTTTCAGCAAGGGAGTGTGAACACATTTGCCATCTAGCAAGATCACTCTGACAGTACTAGGGAGAATGGATTAGGGTGTAAAGGTCCTTCCTTTAAAGAGAGGGAGAACCTGAGACCAGCAGAGAGAGCAGGGGACCTGCAGGAACAAGATGAGAATGTGATGATGGCAGAAGCAGAGAGCAGGAGGAGATGGGTCCAAGTGCAGTAGGAAGACTCCGTAGGTCTTGGGGACTGATGACATGGGCTAGAGGCTCCTGGCTTGAATATATCAGTAGGTGTTGGTAACATTCATTGAGACGGAGTGTAAGAGGAGGAGCAGGATGGGGAAGGGGAAATGAACCCTTTGGTGTTGAACTTGAATCCTATGAAACATCCACGTGAAAATGTTTGGTGGTAGAACTTGAGAGGTTGGAGCCCAGAGGAGAGTTCTGGCCTACACACGTGGTGGATGTTCAGCTGCAGAAAGGTGATCACAAACAACGAGAGAGATGAGGCTCCCAGAAATATGTGGGGTGAGAAGGGGAGTGGTCAAGAGGAATGCTCAGTAAGCAGAACTAGGATGAGAAGTTCATGGGCTGACTAAGAAGGAACAATCATGGAAACAGGAGAAATAGGATGAAGCCATCCCAGAGGCCAAGGGGAAGTGGCTTTCTCATGGCAGGATGAGGTCAGGAAAGATGTGGATCGAGAGAGCCCATTAGGTTTGGAAATCACTTTCGAGCAGTTTCCACGGCATGCCAAGAAGCCCAGCTTCCAGAAGTAGACAATGAAATATCAGTGATAACTTGGAGCCAGTTTGGTAGATAAAACTTGCCTATGATTTGAGAGAAAGACAGAGGGACTTAGGAGGGGACACAGAGTCTAGGAGGGTTCTTTTCAGGGTGGGATTTACTTTGCACACACAAGGGCCAGAGCGTGGTGGAGAAGTTAAAAATAGAGAGGAGACAGAGAATAAGAGACGGCATGGTGTCCCAGTGAATAAAAGAGGGCACTTGGCATCCAGCAGTGTGACTGTTGTAGCATCAGAGTTGTCTAAGACTAGAGGAAAGACAGGCAAGGGGCAGATATAGATGTAATTCTGAGGGGCAGAGCAAGACTGCCTAGACAGAGAGGCTCGTGTCTGAGAACCGTCTAGAGGGATGATAGTTTGCTGAAAATGATTCCCTAGAGACGCCGAGGGCCTTCCTAAACTGGAGACCTAATCTGTAGTCCAAGCTGGTGTGTGACTTCCTTCTGTATACCCCACCCACAGAAATAGAAAGTAGTTTCGTTGATGGTGGTTAGTAGGACAGGGTGGAAGAACTGGGGATGAGGACCTGAAACCAATGACACAGGGTGGTGGGAGTAATGCTTGGAGGTTCTCTCCTGCAGGGAGTAAGGTCACAAGAAGCACAGATGGACAGAGACTAATTGAAGGTCAAGGGATAGGAACTTACAGGATGGCTGCTGAGAGAATAAACAACCTGGAAAGATAGGAGGAGGGGAAGAAGCTGTAAAATTTGGGCTTAATTTATCAGAAGGGGTGCACCCTTGTAGAGTAGAGGTTGGGTGCAGTTCATATATGTCCTTAGGTCCTGGGTTTGCATCCCATGGCCAGTGGGAGCAACCAAGATGAACAACATCTAAATAAAAAATAAGTTACTTAAAAAAAAGTATCAGGTGGAATAGCGGTTAGGCAGTCACCTCTGAAGGAGCAAGCCACATACCCCTGGGTTCAAGTCCCAGGCCTGGGGGGAAACAACCAATGTACACAATTAAATATAAAAATAAAGATGCTTCTTCCACCTCTCTCTTCTGGTCTGCCTATTAGCCTTCATTTCTGCCTGCACCTTTCATTAAAAATAAATAAATAAATAAATTTAAAAATATATCTCAGAAATGAGCTGCTTGGGTGATAAACCTGCAGGTGAGGCCCCTCTTAGAGGTGCACTCTAAGATAGTGTATGTGTCCTTGGGTCCCAGCACTGTCCAGTGGATCGACAATGAAGTGACTCAAGATGAGAGAAGGAGAAAGGATTTCTCCTTAGGCTGATCGTATTTCCTGGAGACAAAAATGAGACATTGGGATGGCAAAAACAGTACAGGTTTATGAGCTGGTGACTGAGGAGAGGGGAGGAGGCAGAGCAGAGCAGCCAGGAGCAGAGCAGCCAGCAGCAGAGCAGCCAGCAGCAGAGCAGACAGGAGCAGAGCAGCCAGCAGCAGAGCAGCCAGGAGCAGAGCAGACAGGAGCAGAGCAGCCAGGAGCAGAGCAGACAGGAGCAGAGCAGCCAGCAGCAGAGCAG
>RJWH01011795.1:0-10824 GCA_004363575.1 Solenodon paradoxus | reverse complement strand
CTGACTGAATAAGAGAAATCCCATCACCTATCTGAGCCTTGGGCGCTGCACCTGCCAAATGGAAATAATCTCTTGCAAAGTAAAAAGGTACAACATGCTGGAAAATGTTGGTCCTCTCATGGGAGTGCGGGGGCGAGGGGGAGCCCAGGCTCTGGCAGCGGGAAGTGGGCAGGAAGGTGGGGTTGTGTGCACACATGTGTGTGCAGAGTACAGGAAGCCCTGGAGAGCCTCGCCCTGTGTGCTGCCAAAGGGAAAAGGTTACTGGGCTATCGCCACCCACAGTTGGGAACCACACAGTCCTGTGCAAACTTGTCTGCAGCCTCAGAGTTAGCGATGGGCAGAGCGGGGATCTGAACCCCAGTCCAACTGCTGAGGACACAGTGCCGATCTTTACAGTGCTAAGTCTCCCTCACTCATGATCTCAAGATCCCCTAACCTATGGAGGTCAACCATGGATGGCACCACTTCCAGGGAGCATGCAGGAGATTCAGTTTGGCACCATGATGTGACTGGGGAACACAGGAGGCTAAATGTCCTAAATGCATATACAGCATAAAAAGCTTTTCGTACCCCTTTCAGGGAACACTGAATACAGACAAATTTTTCATAGTGCGGATGGAGCCCAGAGAGGGAAAGGAGTTTGCCCGTGGTCACACAGTAAGCTACAAGATGAGACCGCAGTTCAGCGCGCCCCACCTCACATCCAGGATTCCTCGTCACTTCCACCTAAGCTCTGCAGCCTTTTCTACAATGCATGGTAGGGTGAGAATAGAGTAAGGAGTCCAAGAGAAATATACTTGTAAAAGAAAGTTAACAACAACAATGGAGGAAAAGCAATGCCTTTGTGGCTTGGCCAAGAAGGAGGTGGTAGGAAGAAGGCTGGGCAGCCGTGCTCTTCATGCTGACCACCAGGGGGCATGTTGGCCTTGAGCAGCTTGGTTGTGTTAGAACAACGCAAAGAGGCCAAGGGGAAAGACAGATGAGAAGACTCTTCTTTCTACTTCACTTGATGCACTTCCCTTATAGGCCATCCAGTGCACCTAATGCCACAACTCCCTTCAGCATTACCTGTGGAGAAAGGAAAAGGGTAAATGGAAGAAGAAAACACAAAGACAGGAAGAGGACGGGGTATCATTAACTGAAGCCTTCAGTGCAGACTCAGCATCCCTTTCTGGACCATTTAGAAAATGTTCATCTCAAGTGCCAGCTCCAATTGATAGAGAGGGTTGCCTGAAGCACAGTTTTGCCAAGGATTCTGAAGTCTGGTCAGGTGTAGAGGGAAAAATGTGGTGACTGGTTAGTTCTGTATGCCACGGGTACGGAAGGGAGGTTTCAGTTCGTGCACAGTCTCAGTCACAAGCTTCTGTCTTCCAGAAGTCTCTGCATGCCTCACTCTACCGCATTTTCCAAGCAACCTGGGCAGTGGGCTGGCAAGAATGAATGAAGGAACGGATGGCCTGTGGGGCCAGGGACATCATCCAAGGTTACCCAACTAGTCGGTGATGAAAACAAGAGCAAGAATCTGGGACTCTTTCTTTCTTCCTGTTACTGCTATGCCCCCTGCCCCCTAGAGACCACGTAAGTGCATTCCCAACTGCCTCTACCCCTATGGGACACAGCTTCTGCAGTAAAAACTGGAGGAAGGAGGAGAGGTCAGGTACATGAGGCTGTCAGGAGGCCTTCAGAAGTCTCTGTGCAGGGAGCTGCCCTACCCCACCCCTACACACCCCTCACACACCCCTCAGCTGCCTATGAACACACCAAAGAAGGAAAGGAAAGGCCTGTCCAAGTAGGACTGTGTAACCGGTTCATCCATCTGTGCCTACCCAACACCAGCATCAGTTGCAGTTCCCTGCTCTTGCTGTGGGGATGTAGTGCCCAGCTTGGTCATGGCCCCAAGTCTCAGATGAGTCCATCAAGACCCTGGACAACACTGAGGTGAAGTAACCATCCCTAAAAGGCCATGCAGGATAGTGAGGAGCCCTGGACTCGGGGTCCAAAGTCCTTCATCGAGGTTTTCCCACTGCCACTCACCCACTCTGGGCCTAACCAAGTCCCTGCCCTATCCTGGGCTTAAGATTCCTCTTTGTCCAGTGAAGACTTGGGGCCTTCAAATGCCAGTCTGAGGACCAATCACATAGGTCAATCCCAGTCCCAGAGCCAATCAAATACCTGGGCACAGGGCCTGGTATTAGCACCATGAGCCAACTCCCCAAGCCCTCTCAGATCTAGCAACATAACCCAATCACGGGGCAAAAGGCTCTCAGCTCCCAAACCTGCAGCCTTATCTCCATGACAACCTTGAGCTGGTCCTGGAGAATCCCAGCCATTTTCTGAGCAAGACAGCAGGGCCTTGCTACCCAGTGGAGTGGCCACAACCAGGGCAGGGCAGGGATAGCAGGGAGAAGGAGCAGAACTCAGGCTTGGACCCACCACGCAGCCAGATCACATGTGGGGCAGGGACCAGGTCGTTTTCATCCCTGCACAAAGATGGGCCTGGCTTATGAGGGATGCAGCCTGCATTATGGATGGATGGATGCATGAATGAATGCATGAGAGTCTTAGAGATCATTCCAACACTTGGGTCTCAATGCTCAGATGTGATAACTGTGCTCAGGCAGGTAATCATGGGACTAGACCCAAAGAGATGACAGCCACAGCAGCCAATCTTTACTGGGCCCTTTTCAGCACCAGGCCCTGGGTAAGCGTCATCTGTCATCCCACTTAGACTTTACAATACCCAAGGGTATGCCAGATTTTAGTTCCACATTGCTGGTGAGGAAATAAGGGCCCAGCATAGTTAATAAGCAGCAACACCATGCGTCCTGTCATCCGAGGGGGTCACGACTCCGCCAGGCTCTGCCTTGTGGCTGTTGCAAGGTGCCAACCCCGGACTTCGTCTCTGAGGATTGGATGCCCATATCATCCTGGCCTCTACTTACAGGGCATTCAGGTGAGAGAAAGGGAGCCCTGAAGTGCCACATCTGCTCCCCAGTCTGTTCCCCTAACTGACGCAAAAATGGCTCGAACAGGCTGGAGACCCGAGGCACACCTGCAGTCATCTCCTGTCTGACTGATGAGATGCAGGCAACAGGGCTGGCTGGGATCCTGGGATCCTAGAAAAGCACCAGGAGGGTACCCAGTGGAGAGGCCAGCACACTGGGCCCTGTCCACAGTCACGCAATGCTGGAGTCACCATCAAACCAGGCAACGGGGAGAAGTTCACTGTCATCTCCCTTCCCCAAAGGTTTGTCCCCTGGCTCTTCCAGAGGCTTCAATGTCATTGTGGACCGTAGCTCAGCCACCCTGTCCACCCTTGTGAGTCTACCCCCCGGCTGCTCAGCCTCCACAACCACATCAGCTCCCGAGGACCCTCCAATGTGTAATTATATATTGATTTGGATACCTGAATTGATTGTTCTCTCTCCTCCCCATTACACCCCTGCCCACAAAAGCTGGGATGCTACCTCCTTCACTGGCCCAGGACTCCAAATGGTGGGCAAATCCAGCTGGAGAGGCAAAGTTGAGAGGGAACATTCAAACGGCAAGAGCAGACAGAACCCCAAACGAGCAGAGAAGTCTCAACTCAGGGGCTGAGGGGGAGGAGGAAGTCAGTCAGGGAAGGCTTCCGGGGAGGAGTTGGGCTTTGAAGGGTGAGTAGGAGTTCAACAGGCAGAAGGGTAGCTGCCCTTTAGGAGGGTAGGGACCAGCTGAGACCAACCTCTGAGAGTAGAGGCTGCCTCCTCCACCCCTGCCCACAGGCCAGAGTTCGAGAAGCCAGTCACCAAGCTTAGGAATGTATTCACTCCCTCAGGCACTCAGCCCCCTTCGACAGGGTGCACTACGCCATTTCATTCGGCTTGGGAGACATGGTTGTGTTTCCTCTGAAGGCTGCTTTGATTAATAAAAGGCATGCAGGTGTCATCTGACTGCACAAGGCGACCCCACAGCACCCCTGTCCCCACCCCTCAGCCCAGCAATTGCCCCAAACACCGAAAGCAACACCCAGTCAGCCCAAGACCACCAAGGCCCACACGCTGGCAGAAACGCCATCCTGTGAGAACACCACAGTTGGTGCCAGTGCCTGAAACACCAGGCAGGCTCGTTGTGAACCTGCCAACACAGGGCACAGGTCACTGTCACACCCCCCAGAATCACAACGTCACTCACTTAGCAGTTACAGAAAACACAGCCGATGCCCCAGCATTACCTCGCACCTCCCGCCACGTCCTCGACACCAAGCGCCATGACGGCCGCGCAATCAGCATACACTCCACACCCCCGACAGCCAATGCGACAGAAACACCACCACCACCACACCCTCACCGCCACGGTCACATCACAGCAACGTCCCCACCATTTCCCAGCAGCATGTCACAGCAAAGGCTGAAATAAACTCATCACCCTTGTCTGCTTGTCCAAGGGTCACGGAGCAACCCCCAACCCAGAGCAGGTCAGGGGCCCCCGGGGCTCTCTGCCCACCACAGCGTGGGGGGCCCGCCCATCTGGTTCTTGACTCGACCTGTCCCTGACCCCTTGCTTGATGAAGTCTACCTGGGTCACACACCACAGCCACAGCAGATCAGGAGCTCCACGACATCTGGCTTCTCACCGCCATGTTCCTCTTCGGGCCCTTCGAGACCTGCCTTCTCCGCTCACCACCCCACCTGCCCACAGCCCACAGCCTCTGTCCACCGGTATATTCTCCAGATCCACACTCCTACCAGTCACCCTGGCCAGCCTGCTCACAGAGAAGCGCCTAGCAGACAGAGGGCTGTAATTTTAAATCCCGGGGGCTCTGACACTCCGGGACCCTCGAGGAGAGCCGGGCACCAGGACTGGGGGAGAGAAACGCCCCCTTCCGCCCAGCAGAGACAGCACCCCTCTCCAGGAAGGAGGCCTCGAAGTGACCTCAGTCTCCTGTCTGAGAATGGGACAGCCACCCTACCTGGTCCCTACAGCGCCTGCCTCAGGATTCCTGGCAGGGCCAAGCTGCCTGCAAAAAGCAGGCAGAACTCTGCAATGGCCTGGGCTCTTAGGGTCACGTTACAGTGCTCTTCATTTGTCAGCAGAATGCCGCTGGGAGGGCTTAAACAACGGAACTGTATTTTCTCACTGTTCTGGAGGCTAGAAGTTCAAGGTCAAGGTGCCTGCAGGGCTGCTTTCTGCTACGGCGTCCCTTCCTGCTTCCACACAACCACTTCTCACAGTGTCCTCCTGGCCTCCTCAGAGTGAGTGTGAGAGATCTCTGGTGTCTCTTCTCCATAGAGGGACACCAGTCCTATAGGATTCAGTGCCACCTTCATGGTTTCATTTAACCTCAAACACCTTATCCCTGTACAGGGTCACATTTGAGGTTTCGAGCTTCATTCTGTGAATGTGGTGGGGAGTGGGATGGGGGGCAAGGGGGTAAGAAGGGCATGCACTTCAGATCAACCAAGGAGAAAGTCTAAGTGTATATCTGGCTGGCCTGGGGTGGGAGCCTTCACCTCTGAGCCTGTATCCAGGGTATAAATCTGGGATGATGACACCTAATTCACAGGAATCCCAATTTGAGGATTAAAATGAGAGTGTAAAGGTGCGCCCTGGTGGAGGAGCAGTTAGATCAATCACCTCCAAAGGAGCAGGCCACAAACCCTTGGGTTCAAGTCCCGGATCCAGGGGAACCACCAGTGTGAACAAGAAATAAAAATAAAATATATTTACCCAAAAGATACAGCAACACTCATTCGCAGAGATGTATGCACCCCCATGTTTATTGCGGCTCTATTCACAACAGCTAAGAATCAGAAACTACCTAAGTACCCAAGTCAGATGAATGGATAAAGAAGATGTGGTGCATATATACAATGGAATACTACACAGCCCCTAGAAGAGATGAAACTTTTGTCATTTGAATCAATATGGATGGAACTAGAGGGAATTATGCTAAGTGAAATAAGTCAACTAAAGGAAGATACAAGATGACCTCACTTACATGTGGAATTGAAAAGACAAAGCAAAGGAACAGAAGAAACAAAACCAACCCCTGGACTTACAACAGAACAGAGTTATCAAAAGGAAATGAGCTGGGGTGGGGGCAAGTGGTGGCGGAGCCCACTGGACAATGGTGAAAGACACTTGGTGATGTGGTGGATGGCAGGTGTGTTGACATATATCTGAGGAAGGGGGAAACGGCATATCTGGGCAACCCATACATACGAGTTTATTTTAATGTGCAGAATAAGTTACTACAATAAAAGAGTAAAAAGATAAAATATAGTAAAGATGGTTCTTCCTCCTCTCTTCCTGTCTACCTGCCTACTCACCTTCATTCTGGCCTGCACCGTCCCTTTAAAAAACAAAAATAAGAATGTAAAGCAATGAAACCTGGAGTCCCCTTGGAGATGTTTCAGTGACATCACACCGGGAGGATGAAATTGGCCCCACTGGGGATTTACATCACTGAAACCGAAAAACCTTAAAAATCAGGGTCTACCGCCAGCCCCCAGCCACAGCTGGTTGTCACATGTTACCCACACACCGTGTGTGTAAGGTAGAGTGAGCTCACCTTCTTATTCATGTTGCCACAATGGCAAGTAGAAAAAACAAGGGGAAAGGAAGACAGCTTGCTTTATCTTTTTATGCAAAGTTGGCAAAGGGAAGGAAAATACTTCTCTTGCTATATTTATGTAGCGCATAGCGCAACAGAATGAGAAGTTCCCGTCACTCAGCTTTTGTCTTGATTCTTTCCTGCCACCCAAAAAAGCTGACATCATGAATCCAAGACCACAGCCAGCGAATCCCCCCTCTAGGCCTTTGCCCACACTCCCACCTAGAGTGCCCTCTGTAATGTCCCGATGAGCTGAGCCTTTACACCGGACATCTGGCCGTTCTGAGATCTGCGTTTCAGGGGGCCTGGCTCCAGCCCTCCTCTAGCAGTTCGCTCCCACCCAGATGTGAAGCCCCCTCCCCTGGGTGCACAACCAAGAGATGACAACAGAGTGCACCCCTCGGCCCGAGGGCTACCACACACAGTCTACCACACAGGGGAAAGGGCAGACTGAGCTTGGACACGAGAAAGCCCACGTGTGTGTGACAAGGCCCCTCAATGCCCTCCAGATGAGAGACCATCATTTCTACTCTTATACTGGTCTCAACAATAACCCAGCCATTCGATTTCTGCAACATTCTAGAACATGAGATTCCGTGATAAAGAGAGTGAGGATTCCTCAAAGGCCTCACCCCCACCACCATACCAGAGTCAGTGCTGGCCCCATAATAATGTATCACATTTTCATCATGTAAGTTCTTATCCTGACTGCTTTGGTGTCACCCCAGGATCTCATGATGTTCCAGTAAACCGTGTCTTTCCATAATGCTCTAGTTTTTCTATTCTGAACACAACCCTTGAGCGAAAAGGAAGGCGCTACCATTCCCATAGATAAAGGAACTGACACTCAGATCATCATCAAGTTATGTGCCCAAGGTCCCACAGCTGAGGTTCAAGACAAAGCCTTGACTTTGCATGGGTGTCTCTACCTTCTCCTGACTGGACGCTCGACTTCTTTGAGGACAAGGATAATATATGTTTTTGTACCTTGAGGGACTACCACACACATAGAAATATGGTTCCTGGAAGAGTCATTATTAGGACTTTTTCTTCATTTGAATTAAAAGAAATGGAGTAGAATTTGACAGCGGGAGAAGGCAGCTTCAGAACTTCAAGCTGTCTCCCCGTCAGAAGTCAGACTCAGCAAGAAGACAGGCTGTAGAAGGAAGGGGTTCAGCTGCCACCACAGAGGACCAAGATGTCACAGAGCTGTGGGGGCTCTGGAGGTGGCAGCGTGCACCCCAATGTCATATAAAATGCCCCAAAGATACCCACATCCTAATTCCTCAAACCTGGGAATGTGTTGCCTTGCATGGTTAGTGAAAAGATCTTGAAATGGGTTATTTGGGTGGGTCCAGCATAAGCAAAGAGGTCTTTATAAGAGAGAGGCAGGAGGCTCAGTTATAAACGATGTACAGGAAGCAGGGGTCAGAGCACTGCGACCTGGAAGTCAGGGGCGTGGACAGCCTCTAGAAGGTGGAAATGGCAAGGAAACGGGTTCTGCCCTAGACTCTCCCGGGAAACTCACAGCCCTGTCAATATCTTGACTTAAGCCCATGGAAACCCAATTTGGACTTCTGACCTCCAGAACCGTAAGAGGATCATCTTAACACAACATCATTTGTGTTGTTTTAAGTCACTGAGTTTGTGGCAATTTGTTAGAGCAGGGCTAGGAAGCAGATACAAACCCCGTTCGATGTATAAGTGAAGAAATGGAAGTCCCGGGAGAAGAGAGAGCCAAGGGCCCCTCAACTGTGGGGGCACGCCCAAGGAGGGGCGAGATGCACCTCCCAAGGTGCCCCCTCCACAAGTTTCTGTCCCTGTGAGAACCCACCTCTCCTGCAGTTTATCCTTCAGACATCATGAGTATCACGTGTAAGGGGGAAACCTAAGATGTCATGTTGAAGAACGTAAACAAATGCTAGACAGAAAGTTCTGGAACAGCAGAGTTCAGCTCAATGAAAGGAAGACGTGCACTGCCAGATGTTCACAGGTAATGGAACACCCCCAGTAGGAACACATGTTCTGTCCCTTCAGGTGACAGCTGAGCGGGCACAGCATTTTACCAGGGATGCTAAGAGATGTGTCCTTACATTGGGAGGAAAGTTGGGCCAAAGAACACCCATGAATTCATGATCTGAGAGGGTTCTAGACGTCTCGAATTCACCACATTGAGACTGAGGCTGTAGATTTCCCTGTGCTTCAAAGATCTGACTCTTTAAGAAAGTCTGAGACCCCCCACGCCTGTGAGGTATCTTAATGCCATCTTGCCATACACATCCTCAAAGCTTCTGGGTGTCTCCAGGGACTCAGAGGAAAAAGCAGAAAGAAAGTTTCCCCTGGGAGCCCTGAAGAAACCTCTGTTTCTAAACAATTATTTAATTATCATGGAAAATCTTCCCCACTGTCTGTCCCAGACCACAGCTCCTAGAGCAAAGAAAAGGCTGGAGGCAGAGGGGTGCATTTGTGGGTCTTTGCACCTCCCTGCACAGGTCCCAGAGCCTACCTCCATGAACTCTGCACCCCAGCCCACACCCTTCCCTCCCGGCCAAGCCAGCGTGGGAAATGGGCCGTTACAGAAAGAGGGCCGTTGTTTCCAGCGCAGGGCAGACTTCCTCCCCTGGCGCTGGTGGCCATCCTCGCCGGGGGGGCAGGCCAGGAGTTGCTAGGACAGCTCTCAACCCACTCAATTCAGGGACCTGGGCCTTGCCTCATCACTACACCAGCCACGCCAGGCCCATACCACCGCCAAGCTGACTTGGAAAGGGACACACTGGTCTTGTTTCCTCCTTCACACCCCTGTCACCTCTCCACAGGGCTAGTTCCAGACTCAGGGTCTCAAAGTACAAGGAGATCCGCTTCCCTCCAAGCCACTAAGGGGACGTGCGCCTTTCACAAAGAGGCCAGACACCTGACCGGGGGGCACAGGGGAGACAGGAAAAGCTAATTTCTTCATCTCCCTTGCCTTCCACGGGGCCCAGTAAATCATGACAGGTGCTACCATGGAAGGGACATGGTAGGACTAAACCCAGGTCCTGAGCTGACATGCTGCTGTGATAGGCCAGGTGCAAGCAGAAAACAGAGCACAGCCCACTAGACTCTTTGGGATCCAGGAATAGAAAAGATATTTGGCCAGGCCTAGGCTGAAAGAAGGTTAAGATCACACAGAGGCTTTGGAATCAGACTGCCTGGTTCAAATTCCAGCTCTGCCATGAGAGCTATGCGCTATCAAAGAAGTTACTCAGTTAATCTGAGCCTCGGTTCCCCCTTTTGTACTTTGGCACTAATAACACTAATCTTGCTGGGTAGAACCACTGTAAGAGATGTAAGTGAAAGATTCACCAAATTACCCAGGCTATTAAGAAAGCGCTTCATAAGTGATATCTTTAAATATCTCAACAAATTTATCATGAAGGAACTGCCTGGTCTGCTGCTGTGAAGTTAACTTGGTAAAGACACATTAGCATAAAGAAGATGTGGTGTATATTCACAATGGAATCCTACACAGCCCTTAGAAGAGATGAAACCCTGTCATGTGAATCAACATGGAAGGATGTAGAGGGGATGATGCTAAGTAAAACAAGTCAAAAGAAGAAAGATAGATACCAGATGACCTCACTCATAGGTGGAATGTGAAGAGACAAAATAAAGGAACAGATGAAACAAAACCAACCCTTGGACACTTGGAATAGAACTGAGGTTACAGGGCAGGGGGGCCTGGGGGAGAGAGGAGTGATAGTGGAGCCCACTGGACAGTGGTGAAGAACGCTTGGTGATTCGGTGGAGGGCAGGGTGTGCTGACATGTATCTGAAGAATAGAGAACCAAAAATATGAGTTTACTTTACTGTGTAAAATTAAAGTTACTGCAATAAAATAAAATAAAAAGACACATTAGCCTGTCTTTCCTGGTTATTCTCTAACTGCATGACTTAAGATTTTCTGACTGGTCTACTTCTTCCAGATCACCCCCATCTGAACCAAAAGCGATATGTAGAATAATAATAGTAAATAAAAACCAAAAAATGTTTAAAAGGTTCTTTCCAGGCAGCATGGAAGGGAGTAGTCAACAGCCCAAGAAGTCACATGTCCAAGTCTTCGCGTCATAAAGACATCACACTGACTCTCCATCTGTGAGAAGACCACACTGAAGAGTATGTGAAAGAGCATGATCAGAAATAGATGGCAGCTCAGAGGCTAGTTAACAAAACAACCACTGCATTTCAACAAGGAA
>RJWH01011794.1:0-10824 GCA_004363575.1 Solenodon paradoxus | reverse complement strand
TCTGCAGATTTAATACCATCGATCACTTTTTCTGTGATGTTCCTCCAATTCTCGCCCTCTCGTGCTCCAGCACTGACATCAACGTCATGCTACTTATTGTCTTTGTGGGATTTAACTTGATCTTCACTGTGTTGGTTGTCATCTTTTCCTACATATATATCCTGGCTGCCATCCTAAAGATGTCTTCTACTCCAGGGAGGAAAAAGGCTTTTTCCACGTGTGCCTCCCACCTGACCGCAGTCACCATTTTCTATGGAACCTTCTCCTACATGTACTTACAGCCTCATTCTCATCATTCTGAGGAAAATATGAAAGTAGCCTCCACATTTTATGGCATAGTTATCCCCATGTTGAATCCTCTGATCTACAGTTTGAGAAATAAGGAGGTAATAGAAGCTCTAAGAGTGCTAAGAAGTAGTTCTTATAGATGGAACTCAAATTGCTAAAATTTAGCACGTCAAGTCACCCATTACAGATATTTTAGCACTGTGATGCTTCTGTAAGTGCAGACACTTTACAACTTAACCCGATGCTACCTCTTTCAATTGTGAATTTCTAAGAAAATGAGAACTATATTAACATCTAATGGAAATAAGTTTGCCTGTAACATATACTATTCATGAGCAAAGCTTTATAAGCTCATTAAAATTATTAGGAAGTATATACAGACTCTTTACAATATTAAATTGCTTAAAATATATTCTAATTCTGTCTTAAATGCAAGGAAACCCCAATTTTGTCTAAAATATTATTACAATTAAAAGTTTTTATTTTCTGTTATGTACACCAATTATAATATTGTCTATAAAGAGATTCTTCATATGATTTGTTCCAAATATAGCATTATATGCACATAAAATGAACATTTTGCTGTGTAAATCATCTATAACCCTAGGCATACTTTCTACAAAAAGTATAGAAAACTCTGACTATAGCAATCTGCAACATTCGAAAGCTATGTTAATTATGTTTTATACTTACCTGTTTATGTTTGTTGTTTTATGTAAAAATATAATCATGCTTCTGCTCATTTACTTATTCTAGTGTCATGATGTGACTTATTTGTGTCATCATTTACCCTCTTTATTCTGAATCTATCTATTCCCACAAAAAAAAACTTTGAAAACATTTTCTATCTCTCTCTAGTCATAAAAACTCTAGATTATAGATAAACATAAAAACTAAATGGTGTTCAATCATTTATAAAGTCATACCAGTCATTTTAGTCCAGAATAATGTTAATGAAATCGATTGATCAATAAAGCAAATCAGCAAGCCTACAATCAGCAAGTAAACCGGTGAGTAAAAAGATTAAGCAGATGAATAAGAACAAGTGACAGAATATTGGCAATAATCTAGATAGGCAATATACATGAAAGAACAGTTCACATCCAAATAGCACCAGCCAGTCAAACAAATAGGCCAGAAGATATACTTATAAGTAAGTGTGCCAAGATAACTGGACACAAAATTTGATGAAGATAAATTTAGTGAAGATGATTTCTATCCTATGCGGCAGTTAACTTTATTTTCATCAAGTTGATCATCATTTTCAAACACACATGTCTCCCATCATCCTCACTGGTCCTCTACTATAGAGCCTTTTGTCAACAGTTGTCTTCCACCTGACATCTCTGAGCTTTTTCTTTGAGATTCTCTCTTACATGTAATCAGATTCTGGATCCACACTCCCAGGAGCAGGAAAAAATGGCCTACATGATTTGTGCCATTATGAATCTCATGTTAAACCTTCTTTTTTTCCCACTGACTGTGAAGTAAGGAAGCAAAAGAAAAACTGCAATAAATAAGGATTAAATCCTTCTTGCTTTTGCATAAATGACTTACCTGAGTACCGGAAGTTTCACATTGTGTTCTACTGCATTCAGGATGTCACAACCACAAAGCAAGTCAGGAAATCAACCCTGATTCAAAGACTTGGAGTAATTAACTACATGATGGGAGGATCAACATCGTATTTCAATAACGTGATGCTTTGAAGGAAGAAATTCTAGGTCTGTTTATAACCTTTCAAAATATGAACATCCTACCCAGAGTAAATTGCTTTTAAAGGACTGCCTGATTAGGATAATGTTTATTTTGTTCATTCTGTATACCTAGCATCTATTAATGTTCATGAATATGTGATGTGCTCGTTAAATGTATACTGAATAATGAAAATAACATGTGGACAGAATCTTGACTCTGGGTACTAAACTGAGAACGAATACTATCTATATCCTAGCCAAGCTAACTGTTCTTGAGGAAGCCATGTTTTATAAGGGCTTACTGGGTCCCACACTGACAGTCCACAACTGTCTCAAAACATTGTGGTAGAGACTGAATTCTTCATCCAAACTTTGATGTCAATGAAGAGCAAGATGGCTAATTATGTAGAAAATAATAGTAAAGACCAAGAAGGAAAATAAATCATAATTTCACACCCAAACAATTTGGGACATTAATGAGAGAAAATAGAATACCTACAGAGTGAGAGATAAAGAATCTAGTCACCATCTTTTATATGTATTCAATACCCTGGAAAAAATATAGTTACTTCTCTCTCCATACTCCTTCTTTCACTCCTTCGTCGAAAACATTATGATACAGACTGGTTTCTTTAACCAATTTTCGATATCAATGATAAGCAAAGGTGGCTAATTATATAGAAATTTATAGCCTAGACCAAGAAAGAAAAAAATATATAATGTCCCACCCAAAACATTTGGAACATAAATGATTAAGAGAATAAAATACCTGCATAAAGTGAGAGACAAAGAATCTATTCACCATATTTCATATGTATTCACTACCCTTGAAAAATATTGTTAGTTCTCTATTCATTCTCCTTCCTTTATTCTTCCTTCAAAAAACTCCTAATAGGTGTGGCAGATGATGCAGTCAGATAAATGGGTACTTACTATTTGGTTTCCATTGCAACCAAGGTGGTATGTGTCTTAATTTTCAGTCTGGAGATATAACCAGAGATAAAGAAAATATATCTGGCATTATTAAGTGAAGATTATCTTTACTAAAGGAAGTTCTGGCTTTTACTTCAGCTACTGAGAGAGGAAACTTCTAGAATGCTCTTCTTAACAGGATTGTTTGTGTTTGCCTGGAGGCACTGGCCACCAGAAAATCTTACAATGTGGTTTATGATGGGGGCATTGGGACAAGCTGTATCAGTTCCATCCCGGAAAGGACCTTGGAATTGAAGATATTATTACCCTGAACCTACAGGAGGGATTGGGAGATCAATCCTAGCCACAGGAGAACTACTTCATAGATCCCCAATAAAAACTGCGGACACCAAATCTCGGGTCACCCTCCCAGGTTGACAATAGTCCTCGCATATTGCCACATATTGATACCCTGGAGCATAATTCATCCTTGAAAACATATTTGGAACCCCATAGATGCTGCCCTGTATCTCTTTCATTGGCTGGTTCGCATTTTTTCCTTTGCCATAATAACACTATTATTGCCAGAACAGCAATTTCCATTGTTTCAGTCAGTGTAGGCTCAATTACTAATTATCGTAGACTGAGTGATTACACACCACGGAGATTTATTCCTAACAGCCTGGAGGTTAGGAATCTGAGAGCAGAATCCCAGCACGGTCAGATGCTAGTAGCAGTGGACTGCTGACCTCTTGACTTGTCCACACAGGGCAGGAAAAGAACTAAAGAGCTTTCAAGGAGCAATTATTGGAAGGGTAATAATCTTATTAATGAGGCTTCTACCTTATGACTGAATTACTTCCCCAAATATACACTTCGAAAATCAGCACATGGAGCATTACATCTCAGTATCTGAATTTTGGAGGGACACGTACATCCGGTTCTTCACATCAGAGTTCAGTGTCACATTTTAGTGAATCGTCAAACCTAAGGGCAATAGTGGAGACCCCTCATGCTTAGCCAGCTACAGAGGAGTGTGACTCTCAAAAACCCTGAACTTTTGACGGTTGTAAATGGGACACCAGTAGAGATGATCCACTAAATTGTTCAGTTGCTAACATTTTTGAAAAGGATTATCTGAAGCAACAGAGGTGGATGAAAAGTGAGGTACAGAAGGACAATAGCAAAGAAAGTGTGACTAATTTAGCTGGTTTGCACCTAGGCAACTCAATCCCACAGAAAAATTTGTGGGTGTTTTTTTGGTATTGTTTTCATTAAAATTTACTTTTTTTATAATACATAATCATTTTATTATTCCTTTAAAATATACTGCTATACGCATTTTAAGATATTGAAATAGTATCTCAGTCAGCATGTATTTCACACTATCCAGCCACTGGAGTTTCTGTGCCCTTTACCGACAATTTGTTCCAACCTTTCTCGTTTCAGCCCACCATCCTGGTAGCCACTGGCTTGTGTCCCCACAGGGAACTTTAATAAATTACGTCGAAAGCCCCACAGACTTATCCTTTTGAAGGTTTCAGACATTTATACAATTCCCCTTCTCCATGGCTTGAGGTTACCCCCAAGACATCCCTGATTTTGAGGTGGTTCTGAAGGACAGAAGCATGGAGATTCCCTAGGAAACTTGCCTCCCCTAGCACAAACAAAGATGGCTACCACAATGCTCTTAAGTTAAGTCTCTGAGGAGATGTGGTACAGTGATTTCCTCTACTCCACAACACAGCTCTAGCAAATGACATGGATATGATTAGAAGCAAGTTAGATCTGTGAGAATTTTTATTTTCCTGATAAAGAGCATGTATATCATTGTCAGCTTATCCCTCTAGTCCTGTCTTCTTGCTTTGAAAGGGAATGTGTCCTCCTGCACTACATAGAATGTTGTACTGTGAGGAAACCAGCATATAGGAAAGACTAAGAAATCATAGAAATTCTCATTTTGATTTCCAAACTCATATTAAAAAGAAAATATAAGTCCCTCTCATTAAGCCAAAGTAAATTGAGTTTTCTTCTACTAGAAGTCAAACATATTCCTGACTGGCTAGTCATGCAATGAAGAGTAGAAGTTGGGTGCATCCTAGTGGCCTGGTGGTCTAGTATACCTGGGAGCAGTCCCGCATACATCTCACAGCCCCAGGTTCAAGATACGGGCCTCAGGGGAACAATGTGAACAATTAAATAAAAATAAAGTGCTGGTGCTTTATCCTCCTCCCTCTTCCTGACTGCCTGCCTGACTGCTCGCCTTCATTCCTGCCTGCACCTTTCCTTCGGGGAAAAAAAAGATTAATACTTACACTGATGATAGGCACTAGTATTCTGGTAGTGGGTATGGTGTAACACACACATTGACTATGGTGTGAATATAATAATATTTAATATATAGAATATATTGTCTATAATATATATAATAATACATAATAATATTCTGATGTGTAATATAATGAGATGAAACAAATTAACAGATTATTCTCAACAAAATTCACAGGACACAATGATGACAGCCAGGGATATGGAAAAGGGAGAGGGAAAGACAAAAGGAGCAAGGTGGTGTGGTAAAGAAGACTAGGGCTCTGGTGCTGGTTGGGGTGTGTCTACCCATAGACTAAGAAATTAGTTCAGTTACTTAAAATGATTATGGCGCAGTAAACAAATTTTTTTCATTATTATTAAAAATCATTGTAAATGAATGAAACGATTATAGGAAATTTATCTGTTCAGTCAGAGTGATGAGATTGGAAGGAGAGACATCCTTTATCTCAATGAATTGTTGGAGCCAGAATTCAAACCACGTCTGCCTATTTCCTTTCCTCTGCCCAGTGCTGAATATAAATGAAGTTTCCGAAGCACCGGGGTCCTGTACAGCTTAAACATATTCAAAATACTTCAGGTACTTCGTGTGCGTGCATGTGTGTGTGTGTGTGTGTGTGTGTGTGTGTGTGTGTGTGTCCCTAGTGCTGAATTCCATAATTCTTGAGAACTATGACCCATCATTAAGTTTTTATTTGAATTCAAAAGGATTCAGTGTCGTCACCCTGTTTGAGGAGTTTAACTGAACCCATGAACAACTCTGGTTTCCTCTGAGAAGTGCTTTCCCACCAAGGAACCTCCTTGAAACAATTGCATTTCATTGTTTTACAGCCAAGTTAGCTGAAGAGGCACCTTACACAAACTTAGCCCTTAGCGCTCACTAAATGTTGAAATGAAGAGAACTGTTCCTTGTTCCCTCAGTCCACATGTGTCCCACTCTGCTGATTTCTCCAGGTCTTTGCAAGAGCCAGAGTGCCCCTCTTTACCCAGCTTGGATTGGCTGTCTCTCCCCCACTAAAGGCACATCCTCACCTGACAATGACCCTCTCTGTGCTGCTCTGTGTGGACTTACTGACATCAGAGTAAGAACGATTTACTCCTGATGAACTGGGACTGTGTTTTTTTCTTTATGAGGAAATCTCTGGAACAATATTTAAAATAGAAAAATGCATTTAAAAAAATATAACGATCATTCATACAGGTTCCATCTAATTTTGACATCTTGTTTTTATGACTCAGTATTCCATCTGAGAAATTTACCCACATACAAGGTGTACCAACAATTTACTCCATTTATTATGATATCTTTTAGTGTATATTTTTTCTATGAGCAACATATTTTCTCAAGGTTGTTCATAAGCACTCATAAATTTGCATGTGAGTGTTTAATCCTTATTGGTACTGCAAACAAAATGTTAAAAAAAATTTATAAATTATTACTGGTGGAATGTAATTCATTTCAATATTTTAAATTGGTGTCTAGTATCTTTACTAGAATCACTACGCTTTATATCACCTTATTTCTAGAATTTTCTGTCGATAAGATAAAATTATCTAAAAATAACAGTTGTTGCTTCTTCCTATTTACCTTTCATTTATTTTGTGTGTCTCTGTGCACTGGCTAGTATTCCAGGAAAATATTGAATAGATTCTGTTACAGCCAATAGCCTTGTCTTACTTCTTAATTTATTGGCAGTTTCTCCTCACTAATTAGTAAGTACAATGTTTATTTCAGTAATGTGTTCAATAACTTTTATCAGAGTAAAACAGCTACCACTTATTTTCATGTTCGTTTATATTCTGCCAATTTATTGAATTTTGCCAAATAATTCTTCTGTACCTATTAAGGATATCATATCAACTTTTCTTTCCTTCATGTATTCAAATGAAAGTTATATTGATAACATTTCCAATGTTAAAACGTATTTTCATTCTAGCATAAATACAAATAGGTCTTGAGTGATGACGGAAAATGGTTATTTCCCTGCTTCTGGAATTTCTTTCTTTACCAAAGGAACTCAATTTGTGTAACTGTGGCTTCCCTGTCCCCATTTTATTCACTCCTTTCCTAGAAAGGTAGAGTGACATATCTGATTGGTAAGTTGGCAAGAACGTGGCATGCTCTGCTCTGGCATTGTCCTCCAGCACATCCATCCTGCTGGAGTCCATGTTCACTACCTTCCAGAGGTGATTCCCTACCAGATACATCTCGTTATGGCGCCCACGACTAGGTTGGTAAGAGTATGGTATCCATGGCAGCAAGTCATTGGCTAATAAATGTAGATGTTGCCCCATGTGTCTAAGGGTGATTTATATACTCCATATAAACACTCTTTGATTTCTCAACTAATTCACGTCTTGGGGCAGGAAGAGAATAGTTATGTATTGAGACCCTAGCACTATTTAATAATAGGATGGATTCGATCAAGGAATGTGGTTTTTTTTTTTTAAGTTGCACGCATCTGTATTGAAAAGTGAGATTGATTTTAATTTTCTTTTCTTAAACTTTACTTATTTGGATATCAAAGTTACTTTAGCTTTGCAAATTAAATAGGAATGTTCTGTTTTGCTACTGAGAGAAAATTTATATTAAAATCTGTCATTCTATAAATATTTGGTCACAATTTACTATGATTCCAATGAGTCTATTAACTGTGAGTAAATTTTAAAATAACAAGTCAAATTACTTAATGATTTCAAATGCTCAAATATTTTGCATTCACACGGTGACACCAATACACACACACACACAACACACACACACACACAACACACACACACATGCACACACATACACACACACTATCACTCTATTTTTTGTTACTCATTTTTTTAAAATTTTGAGAAAACACAAATAACATTGATCAAAATAAAGGTACATTATAAATTATTATGAATTAACAAATATATTCAGATAATGCAATATAGGATGGGACAATGATTTATTATTTTTTACTTTGCTGAAGAAATGAAGTGAAAGTATCAGTACTTTATTTCCTTACTTTTTCAAAAAAATCAAAACATACTATAAGAGAAGATGAAGTACGTCATATTTGAAAATTTCTGCCCTATACGGACTATAAAAGCAGACGGATAATAGAACATTTGAAAATCTTTGTCAACACTGACAAGAGATTCAAATTTGGCATAAACATCTTAAAAACAACTCAACAGAAATATTGAACAAAAAATGAAGGCAGGCAATTAGCATAAAAACAAAAAACCTAAAATGTTAAGAATATCAGTAAATTTACTCACAATTAAAGGATTAAAACACGTAAAAATTTTCCTGGCCAAGATAAATTTTGAAAATACCAATGTTCATAGCAAAGTGTGCCTCTGAGGACCTCCCCAGGCACAATTTAAATGAATTGACTCTAGCACATTCGCTATTTCCAGGAAGGGTCTACAAACTTTTCAAGTTAAATGTGTGAATACTCAAGACTCAAAAATAACCTGAAAAATTTCACAATGAGTTATTTGTAAATGAATCTACCATGTAGGAAACTTACTATCCATCACTAGGAAAGCATATAGGTTAATAATAAGTGAACACCGTAGATCATGTCACTCAGTGGGTAGACCAAGAACCAGCACCATGTCTCTAATCTATGAAATCTGCAAAATCTGTTTCCACTAGATGAGAGCAAAAGGAAGTGAGGCTGAGCATTTAAAACTATTACAGAAGTTTGACAATGCTAAGACCCTTTAATACCTTTTGACAAAAAGATTGGTTCACAACAGACTCAAAATTGTGTAAACAAAGTGATCTTTTACCATGCATAATCAATTCCATAGAGGTTTGCTTTCTTCCTCAGCTCCTTGTTGGCCTCCTTCCTTAGTGCTCGGTCCCAATTACTGAAGATCTTATTAGCTATCTCCAGAAACTCGGTGGCTTTCTTGCCTCAAAGCCCTCCAGTTTCTGAAGTTTCCTTCTTACATCAGTTGAGCCTGGCCGTCAAATGCAGTGTTAACCATAAATCAGATTTAACTAGTGTCTTGTACTTGTTCTAGCAATCGTAACAAATGGCTTCTAGTCTCCCAGTTGGCAATATTCATTGAATAGTTGAAGAAGATAGGAAATAGAAATTTAGAAGCTTCTAATATGAAGGGGAAGGGAGATAGTTCAGGCCTAGAAGCAGCATTCAGGAGTTTTGCATATTGCCCCATTGAAAGAACAGCATAAGTTCATATGAAAGCAAGTGTGATTAGAAGTGTGGTCTAATTCCATGTCTAGACGAAAAAGAAAATGTATTAATGAGGAGCGTTGGCCCATACCAAGGAGCATGACACATGTCTCCAAAATGAGCAGGGCTTAGATTATGGAAAAGTGCTTAAGAAATGGATATTAGAATCAGGGAGTTTGAGGACTTGTAATAAATTGAAGTTATCTTGAAGATTTGTCTGCTATGTACATAACCAGGCATAGTGAAATCCTAACTCCAATCAGAAAACGCAGATACTTATTATTTAACCTATTTCCCATCCAGAAAAAAAAAGAGCAGTTCATTGCCAGCTTCTACTTAATTTTGTATGAACAACATATTTGAGGAATAAGCAAATCTGACTGGTTTTCAATGTGAAAATAAAATTTTAAAAAATGTGTTTGTAGCTATTTCTAGACAGATATTTTCTACAATCAGTGTAAAGGTATATGATGATGGGGATTTGATTACTCATAGCAAACTGGAAATGGATCAAAATAGCAATCGTTATATACTAATAAAATTATTACAAGATGATTTGTCCTAAAGATTGGCAATAAGGAGAAAGAAAAGCAATGCGAATTGAGTGAAAGACTGTCTAAAATGTATGCACATATAATGAGAGGATTGTATAGTTTATGTAGAGCATCGACAAGGTGGGAAAAACATGTTTAGAATAATACTCCAAACACCCTGAAGCCTTCAAACACAGGTGGATCATGAACATATCTGAGATCAGTTCTTCTAAATTCAGATGCTTAAACAATTATTACCACAATAGCTGAAAACTCTATAAATTACTTAATAAGTACACAATTATCTTGGACGATAGCATTATAAACATTCAGATACCAGCTTAATGGAGTGGTAATATGCTCCCATATTTGTATCTTAGAATCACTCATGTCAGTCAGTCTTCTTTTATGAAATCCTCTTCATTTTGCAGGTATTCATGCCTCACATGTCACCCTTCATATGGTAGTTTTCTTACCAGGTAAATAGATAAATATGTGAAAAACAATATATCTGGTGGTAAATGTTTGTCATGACAATGATATTAAACAGAAAAGAAAAACTCTCAGACTGTAGACAAAATAGCAATTAACAAAAGGGAAGGGGGAAAGATGGTAAATCAGGTTAACGGGGTCAATTATATGGTAAATTAAAAATTAGCCTGTTAGTGATGAACAGAATGTATATTACAGAAGTTGCTTTATAATGCTGCACACCTGAGACCTGCATAATATTATAAACTGTAATTTCATCAATAACAAATATTTAATTAATTTAAACGAACAAAAGAATCCTGATGATCACCACGAGGTTAGAACAGATGAACTCCAGGCCTTTGTAAGTAAACAAATTTAAGAGCCCTAAAGAACACAAACTTGGGG
>RJWH01011793.1:0-10828 GCA_004363575.1 Solenodon paradoxus | reverse complement strand
GAGGTCTCAGCTCAGGCTGGGGCCTCTGGAGCCATCCTGTTCCACCGCCCACATTGTGCAGTCAACAGGAAGCTGCATGCTTTCAAGCTCATCTTCCAGTGTGTTCATGTGACGGTGTCCAGCTTGTGACTTTTCATTCTGAAGTGTGAGCCACAGTGTGGTGATGACCCTGCACAGGCAGGCAGATAAAAGCTTGGCCGGAGAAGCCCAATCTTCACAGCGGGCTGGGGAAGCCCCTCTGCACAGCACAGTGAGTGTTCACCCCCCCATCTTTCCTTGAGACGTGTCAGGTGGCTTCTTGAAGCTTGTGGCTGCTTCCACAGGCCCTGTGTTAGCAACGGCAGGTGCGGGGACAAGTGCTCCTTAGCTCTGTGGCCTCTGGAATAATGCTGTCTGCAGACCCAGCGCCCATGGTTATGATGAATAGAAGTGAGATGAACAGCATCTCACTAGCAGATGCTGCACAGCCATTCGTTCATGGAAACTGTGTACCAGATGTTGGTGTACAGTGCTGATTTAGTTTCAACTAAAAACAAGTGAGGAGAGATGCACTCTCCTGTCTTGGTTTCATAGATTTCTGGGTGACCCAGTGTGCAGCGCTACCAGCCCCCCTTGGATATCTGCACATTGCATGCACCTGCTGAAACAAAATGCACCTGCAGACAATAAAGATGCAGCTATTGACATAAGAGTCATTGAATAAAGGTGCGTTTATGGACAGGAAGGAGGGAGCACAGGCACAGAACCACAGACAAGAAACTGCTCCACTGCTGGGTTAGCCTCTGTGGCTCCTCAAACGCAGTATTTATCTGTTGGTACACCCGGTTGAGTGTGCGCTGTATCGCACTAGCTCAGGGGGAATCATTCAAACCAATGCAATTTACTCAGTATTGGTCAGTTTAATCCCTGACTCTGGTCCCTGGACAGCATATCCTTGGCAACCCTGTACCTGCTTTAGCTCGGGATGAGCTCATTGGTCTCCTCCGTGATAACGGCTACTGAGCAGAGCCTGTTCCTTTCACAGAAACTTGAAATCCAATAGTGCACTCCATTCCAATCAGATGGAATTTGTCCCGGGAGTGCTGCTGGCCCGGGTGCCACCTCATCATGAAAGAGGATAGTTTTCTTTGCTGTCCTCAGGGGAGGGAGGAATGGCGAGGTATACCCTCCATTCATGGGCTGCCTTCTTCTTGAGGTGCGGTCTGTTGAAAATTCACCCAGCCTTCTGGGGAAATGCTTCTCAGGAAACAGCAGGTGGGGTTCTGTTCTTGCGTCGAGGGATGCTGGCTCACAGAGCAGGCCCCTCACACCTACGCATGCACTGGGGGGCTGCACGGTGAGCCAGGTCAGTTCTGGTGGTGATGCTGGAAAGGCCAAGAAGATACAGCAGATGCGTTTGGAGAGAGACTGCAGCTGCCGAGAGACACTGAGGCTGGGGCTTGCGAGCTCCGGCACGTTTCCTCGCAAATCATGGAGGTTGGAGGAGATGAAGACTTCTGCATGAGGGGCTGGGCCAGTTATCTCACCCCAGGCACCTTTGTCTGACTAGAGCCTCCCCTAGTTGGCAATGGAAGCAGGTTTATAAGGGCATGCTAGGTGTCCCAACACTTAGATGCATGGTGTGCATCTTTCAGTATGCAGAGAGCACCGGGGAAAGCTGGTAGAGTCGCGGGGAGCAACGTTAAGGGGTGTCGGAGCCCCAAGGCAGATTCCAGGTGCCCAGCACCCCATCCTGGGCCCACTAGCTGCTAGCAATGAGAGGAACCCACAGGAGGCAGGAAGCGCTGGATGCCCAGAGGCTCTCCCACCTCTGTGCCCACTCCCTCCCCACTGCCAGTGTCCCTTTGGTAGCCCCTGTCTAATGAGAATGCCACCTGGTCAGACAGACATTGGTGAGGTGCTGCACAGGCTGTGTTCTGGGCCCGTGTGCCTGTCATCGCCACTACTGCCATCAGCGGTATCTACGGTAAACCCGAGAGAGCAGTGGGGTGGGTTCCTGGCTGCTTGGTAGGCTCAGGACGGCTGATTCAGGTTTCGTCAAATACCCAAACCTGGACCAGGGACCACTCTGTCTCAGAAAGTCTCCACCTGTGTGAGAGATGGTCACTCTAGGTTTTATGGTAAGAATAGTGCAGGAACTTCATTGTGTCTCTTCTCTTAGGAGCACTACTTTTCTAGTCATAGATAGAGGAGAGAGACAGAGAGAGTACAGAGGTTAGATGTACGTAGATAGATCAATATATAGAGATGATTATAGATTAGATGGATGATAGATGAAAGATAAATGGATGATAGCTGAATGGATGGATGGATGAATGGATGGATACATAGAAAATAGATGGATGGATGGACACATGGATAGATGGACACATGGATGGATAGATGGATGGATGGACATATGGATAGATGACACATGGATGGATATATGGATGGATGGACAGATGGATGAATGAATAGACACGTGGATGGATGGTTGGGTGTATGGATGGATAAATCTCACTGTTATAGGAATCAGTAACAGAACAAATATGTTTTGGGATTCCTATCAATGGTGGTGTGAGAATTTCATCAACATAACCTCTTCCTCCAAGTAACTGCTATTTTTACTATAAACTTCACCATTCCCATTATGGTATGTTATACATTACTCCTTTAATTTGTGGAAATCTCTCTTTTAAAAAAAAGTTCTCTAAAAACTGACCTGGTTGATAAATCTCTCCAGTTGAACAGCAACTTCACATTTAAAAGTTCAAATGTGTGTTTTCAGAAGGACTGAGTCGTTCAGAAAGCACAGCATTGGAACTCAGGGCATCCCGAGTCATAACTGGCCGCCTCCCTGCAGGGCGGCCCACAAAATTGCGCCGTGGCCATGTGCTGGCAGAAACTGAATGTCAGGAACATGTGCCCAGGGACCGGCCACCAGTGCTGCCAGGGAGCCGGCGGGAGAACCGGGGGTGGGTTACGCAGGGGGATAAACCTCTGCTTTCTGCACCTCCTGAAGCAGACGGGTCCAGATGTTGCCGAGAAGCAACAGAAAAGACTCGAAAACATTGAGGTGGTCAGGGGCCCGTGCCCACCCTTCGGCCCACCACGGCTTCCACGTGGGGCTACTCCTGATTCCTACTGGGTCCGGGTGCTGCGCAGATGCTCCACCCAGGCCCCTAAGTCAGATGCCAAGGGTCAGTGTGAGTGGCAGTGGGGGCTGGCATATCAGGACTGGGCAGCAGCTGTCCTCTCTGACCTGAGGACACGAGTCTCTGCAGAGGAAACGTGTTAATTACCTCTAGAGAGCGGAAACCCAACATGAGCTGATTCTACAATTCAAAAGGAATCATGTCAAAAATGTCAAAATGTCAAAATGCCCCTGGCTTCAGAATGTGTTTGAGACTTTCAAAATAGGGACCTTTAGAAAATCTTTTACCTTCCCTTTTATTCCTGAGTAGGAGCCTGCTGTTTGAGTTTCACCTGGGTCCGGAGAGCTGCGGGTTTCCTGTCACCACAGACGCCTGCTGCCCACGCCTCCTGCTCCTCAGATGGGTGCCCCTTGCCATGAGCCGGCGCAGCTTCCCCGGTCAGCATGCAGCCTTTTGTGTCTGCCAGCTGGAACTTCTGAGCCCTCTGTCCAGGCACCCAGCCCATGCAGTGCCTCTTACCTCTGTGGGAGCAGATCCGGACGACTCTTGTGACCGGCACCGTGGTGCTCACGCGACGTAGAGGTGCTTGTTTACTGCGATCCCCATGTAGCCATCCTGCTGGGGTGCTTTTCATTTAGGGATTGTCAGCACGCAACACAGAAAGCCTTTGCCCCCCAAAGTTTTTGTTTTAAAATATCCATGTGGACATACATTTTCTAAAACTCTGTTCTCTTTGTTCCAATGAACCGATCATGAAAAAATACCTTGCAGTTTTACTGTGAAAGTATCACTTTTTGATACCGATACCAACCTGACAGCCTCATTAAGCAGCTGTAACATAACCCATGTCCCCAGGGACCACTGTCATGCCTGTGCACTCAGGTGCCAGCCGACCTGCTTCAGGAGCCTGTGTTTCTGCTGAGTGTCACCGCCTGCAGACCGTTAGAATGTCCGGTGTCTTGCAGAGGTGTCAGGCCTGTTGTCACAGCATGGTCTCCCCTGAAGGGGAAGCACAGACTCCACTGTTCCAGGTACCACTCGGTCAGACCAGTGCACAGATGCCCATTTGGCCACTGGGCAGCAGACACCCCTGAAGGGTAGCAGGGAGGACGCCTGGCACCTGGTGTATCACCCCCCGCCCCTGGTGCCCCCGCACTCACCCGCTGCCCGCCTCACTACTCCCTGAGCACCGAGTCCAGTGTCCTCTGCACACAGGGGATGCCTTCCTGGCTCAGAGTGGAGCTTACTCATGTGGGACTTTCTCTGGAAGGTCCTGAGGGTGACCCAGAAATGTCAAGTGAGCATGTCCTGCGTGCACTGCAGTGACGACTCATGGATACCCAGTAGAGCACAGAGGGTGGCATTCATGATGGATCAGCCTCGTGGCCTTTCATGGCCAGTAAGCTCACACATCAGCATTTGACACCACTTCATGAGTGCTTACCTTATCTGTGCATCTGCGTGCTGGTCTCCAGGAGGTTGCTGTGTCCAGCTGCTGCCCTATGTGAAGTCGAGCTGGCACACCTACCATCACAGGAGGGCTTCACGCCAGAATGTTTCAGAGCTGTGAACCTCACGCACCATGCCTGTAGGCTGTACGCAGGCTCTGCTGCAGTCTGTGGGATGGTGGAGGCCTTCCTGCCCGACCAGCCCTGCGGTGTGAGCAACCCCACTGCATGGCTGCAGAGACCACAGCAGTCAGCATCCTTGCAGCCCTGTGTCCATGAATATTCGTCAAAGCTAGGAGGACAACCACCTGACCTTGCCATGGTTTCATGCTAACTAATTAAAAGAATCATGCAGTCCATTTGTATAAATTCCTAAAGACTTTTATCTAATGATTTCTGGACCTCCAGCTAAAATGTGTTCCAGTTTTCATATATCACAATTTGGTAAGTTCCTTCCTCACTGGCCAGGCTGCAATCTAAATTCTAAGTCAATGACACACATGAATAGACCTCGCCATCGGGAGGCTGGAAGCCCTTGCCGTCTGCAGACCTGAATGGAGAAGGCAGGGAGAGAACCCGATCAGACCATTCCACATTCCTGTGTCACCGCATGGTCGGTGAGGCTGCTGGGCCTTCCTGGAGACCATCCGCACAGAAATTGCACAGAGGACGAGAGCTGTAATGGTGGTTTCACCCCTGAGTTGCGAGCAAGCACTAACCTCTGAGAAATCACATTTTTGTGATATTTTAGATAAAATGAAATGCCAGAAGGCTACTGGCTTGGTGGATTCTTTGTGCAGCCGTGTTCAAATTAATTCACAATAAAATAAGATTGCTTTTAGCAGTTCTAACTTGTCTAAGAAGGTTGAACTGGGAGAACACCTTTTCATCAGCACTCACACATTTTCTCTGCTGGCACTGAGACACGCACAAAAACAAACTTGTTGTGAGTGGGCACTTTAGCAAGCGCTTTCTCCATCCTTAATTAAATGACAGAAAATTGCTCTCTGCCAGGCTTGTCAATGCGGCCTTCCCTCCCAGAAGACATCTGTTTCCATAAGTGCAGAATAGTACAGACTTTGCAGGTCATTGTGAAAAATGGGCCCACATCTGCATGGGGGCGACGGGTGGGCCTGATCGGGGCGAGGGCTCTTTCAGGAGGGGACTGTCCCCACAGAAGAATGGGTTCTGTTCTCCCGGGATGGCGCCGGTGTCCCTTAGCCCAGCTCGGTGACCCTGTCCTCTGTCAAGCAAGCTGAAGAGGCCTTGCCCAGCCACCTCCTGCAAGGGTGGTGTATGTGGCTTGTTTGGAGTAAAAGCACAAGCACAATGGAAAATGTGTGTTTTCCTAGTGTGCCTTCTGCTTGTCTTTAAAGCTTGTTGAATTTGTTATCTTTTTCGTTGTGCCCACCGGAAATAGCAGAGGGAATATTTTGTGTGTGAGTTCAGAACTCAGCAGGTGAGAGGGGCCGCCCTTTTGGACACCACTGCTCGGGAGCTCTCTGGAGGAGGAGGTCTCGGCAGGAAGGGTGCAGAGCCCATGGAGGGAGAGGGCCGGATCAATATCCGGTATTGAATGTACAGCTGCCCATGCAGGGTATGATGTATGGGATGCTCCGTGGGCGGTCATTATTTATTCATATAGAGAGATTAACCATGCTCAACAGCCACGGAGGGACTGTTGCAAAGGTGACCGAAGAGGAGCTGCATCTCGGTCTGTGGGAGGGTGTCCATCAGCCAGAGGAGGCTGGCTCTCCAGGAAGAGCTACTGCCCAGTGCCTGTCTGCTCCGGGCTTATTCAAACACAGAGACGTGCTGGCCAGACCTGCCTGCAGCGGCCAAACCCTTTCATGGCCATTAACACAGGGGGCTGCCGTCACTCACTACCTGTTCTCACGCTCTCTGCCTAACTGCGTCCATGGCTCTTGGAGGCAGAGAAAGAAATGTGGGTGCTCTTTGCCTTGGCTGCCCCCCGATTGTGATTCAGGGGTGGTGCTGACCTTTCTAGGGAAATGCAGACTGTGGTGACACACAGCCCGCTGGCTCAGGGCTCTCGTATGGATATGATGGATGAAGCTACATTAACCCTTCATTGACCTAGAAATGTCCTAATATTAAAACAGGTTGACACATAGAAAATCAAAAGCCCTTTTATTGAAAGCACTATTGTCCTCATCGTAAGTTTGCTTGACGCCACCACACAATCACGCCATCAGTTTCTGGCCATTACTGAGCACTGTATTGAAAAACTTATGGACAGAATCCTTTGTCATTTCTGTCCCAGTGGCCAGCAAATAGCTCAGAAAAAGTCTGCGCCTTCCCTTCACTGGAGGCATTTCTAAATGACACATGGAAAATAACAGGCTCACCTTCAAAGGAAAAAGATGCATCAGCGGTCATGGGCATGATTCAATGAGGGCCCTTTTTTTACTCACAGGCCTGTTGCCCTCTGACTGGGGTTGTCTTCATCTCCAGCCAGGAGCACTCTGGAGTGAGGTCAGAGCACAGCTGTGGGCACTCCACGAAGTTGTGAGCTGGCCTGTGAGCATGGCCTGGAGCCCACATGGCGTCTCCAGTGACTGAGGTAGCAGGTCCCCTCTTCCTTTTCGAGGCTGATGTAAATCCATGTGTTTGATACCTGAACTGTGTGTCTCAGGCCTGGCAAGAACACAGCTTTTATGGATGGTTCCCGGGGTCCACACGGGGTGGCTCCTGGCAGCTGTGGCTGGAGAGACCTGGGCACCAGGGCCTGCTAACTCTCTCTACTTGCCCACTATCCCTCATTTGCCTCAGTTGTCTAATGAGGAGTGTAAGTCCCAGAAGGAACCCTGGACTTCCCAGCTCCCTACAGTGCAGCAGCATGATGGTGGCTGCCCAACCCCTGAACTGACCCTTGAGATTCCTCCCTGGTCATGGCTGGGCCTCATGCTCCCAGAGTGGGCAGCTGGACAGGACCCTAAGTGAGCACCTGTGAACCCGGCATCTCCCTGAGACACACCGGCCACCTTTCCCTAGGCACGGACAGAAGGGAGGGGCCTGGCATCCAGGGCCTCCTCAGACACCACTCACAAGAGAAAGGCTCGCTGAGTGGACCTTAAATGAGAGCTGGACCAACACACACCCACAGGTCACAGCTGGGTGCCCACACAACGAGAGCACAGCCGGCGCCCCTGATCTGGGAGCACCCCGCCACGACTGCCTTCACAAAGCTTGGCGTTGGGCAGCCAGAATGCAAATGTCAGGATGAAGGGGCAACAGGAGACCTCAGGCATGAAATTTAAAATTAAATCATAGGAGGTCAAGTGTAGTTCTTATTGTGTTCATGACAGCAGACTAATTAGTAATCCAGAGAGCCTTACCCTTCACCCTGAAGGTAACAAGCCACTATAGTCACCCTTGTTTATTAGCTTAGCACAAATGGTCATTATGGTGATCTGGGCCCTGCCTCCCCTCCCTCCCCCTCCACATCCGTCCTTCTACGATCTGGTGCTATGGGGAGCAAGCTCTTGGAACAGATGTAAGAAACGACGTGTGCTGCTTTCTCATCATAATGCAGAATATTTTAATTAGTATGTATAATACCCCTGGACATATTTGGCCATGAAGTTATCCAAATGGTGCTTCACCAAATCAGATAGCTCACCCTCCTCTTGTCTCCTATGAGAGAGAGAGAGAGAATGAGAAAACATTTGCAATTTCCAAATTATGGTGCTGCTCAAAAATTTGAGTCTCTGAATATAATTACTTCTCTATCTTCTGGTTAAACTTATTATTTTCTGTACTGTACTAAAGTGCTTTAGCTGTTTTAGAAAGGCTAAGTATTTCACTAAGCTCTTGCAATACTGAAATAATCTATATTCTGAGAATTTGAAAACATGTCAGCCACCTAAATTACGTATTGATCAAGTTTAATTGCATGCCACCCATCAGTATTAGGTTTGAAAATTCATAAAAGACAAATAATATACTCTTTGTGGATGACTACTTCTGGGGCATTTAAATGAATTCCACACTTAACCTGGACAGTGATAGATTATTGAGCTGTGCCATTAAGTCATCCAAAGACCAATGCAGTAGAGCAGCTGTTCCAACTATCAGAGAAGCACAGAGTTCAAACAATATAAATTTATATAGATTTTCTTTTAAGGAAAATAGCAAAGTAAAACATTACAAGTAAGCATTCATTTTTCAGTTGCTTCCTGAATGAACTTCCTCATTGTCTTCCTGGGTAAGCATTCATTTTCCACTCTTTTTGGATCTCAGGGATCCTTTTATTTCAAGTAGTAAATCACATCTTAATACACAGTCACTAAAGAGATAAGCAAAGATAAAGGGGCATAGCTTGGTTTTATTTGTTAAGGTTAATTTTTTATGCAAGCACATAAAAGGATTTTAATACTGATTTTCTAGTGGGCAAGCCATTTAATTTTTCATAAACAAACTTCAAAGTTGTGTATTGTCAGCCGTGAGTGGTCTTTAAAAGCTCCCTTCCAGCCAAGGTCACACTGGTGAAGTAAATGACTTCATCATTTGTTTTCAGGGTGTTCTTTACATTTAGAAATTACATTTGTTGGTACTGGTTGTGTTTGAGAAATTGTGCTTATGTGTGTTTTTCTTTACAGATTATGTATACAAAGTAAAAGGAGCCAGTTAAAATCATTGCCTTACTTGGATAATAGTTTGAAAGCTATATTTTATTTAGATACTTTGATGTAATAAATATTTGTGGGCATAATTAACTGTCTTTATCTAACGGTGGTCCGCGAGTGTGGTTTTAGGGCCTCTACATTGTCTTCCTCTAATATTGATGTTCCGTTTTTCCTTGAGAAGTACAAGGGTCTGAGATGTGTGTGCACAAGATGGGCTTTTCAAGAGCGGGTTATTTGTAGGCTCAGAAGAGAGGCATCACATTGTCTCACCCGAGCAAAGGGCATGCTTTATTCTTTAGGGAGCCAAGGCAGAGACGTGTGAATGGACTGTCTTGACAAGTCTGACTTCATTGATTATTTGACAGAGATTAGAGTTGTGGGGACAGAACATAATGGTTCACAGGGGCCAAGGGGCAAAGTTCCATCCTGAGTACTTACTGAGGTCACAATTGCATCAGGATCTGCTCACAGGGCCGGCCATCAGTGCTGAGACAGCTGGAATGAAACACCATAAAACATCTATTGTTTCTCCCTCTTGGTCAATGGCCAACATGGGTTTCTCAGCCCAAGCTGATATTGGACATGCTTCTAGCACTTTCTCAGAGGGTGGCAGAGATGGGCGTGTGCCATGGCTCTGCTCTGATCTTAAGAAGGAAATATGGAGAGGAAGGCATAGTGGCGGAGTTGATGGCTCCCTGAAGGAGACCAGCTGGTTATTCAAAAAGACAAATGCAATGTACTGAAATGTCACCTGCATTCTAGGAAAGGCTGATGCTTTTCTTGCTGACACACAGTCTAATCACTAGTTAATGTTTTACGGGAGCAAATCTACCCAAATCACTGGACAAATTAACTTTTTTCCAACATTTTAGGGAAAAGTAGAGAAAAAACTTAAAGCTGGGGAAAACTGAACTTTATTTCTTTGGAAGACTTAAAATCCTTCTCTGATGGGTTTCCATTACGAGCTAGGGAAGAACTGATTTTTACTTTTGGCTATCCAGGCATAGAGCAGTGGGTAGGGGTGAGTTAATATCTTGTCTTTATGTAGGTTGGTATAGGGGATTGTCAGAAGAACAAAGTTAGGAACTCAGGACCAGAAGAAAGGGGATAAAGCTAGAGAGGAGGTTTTTTTCAAGAAGGGGATCACATTTTTACCTTGAGACAGAGTGAGCTCTAGATAAGAGGCCTGATGTAGACAGAATTGGGCCTCTTTTTTTGGAGAAAAGGATGCAAAGTATCACATTGTGTTGTCAGGGTTAGGAGGATGGCTTGCTTTGGGGTTACAGAAAATAGAAGAAATGCGCTTATCTTTAACAGAATGTCTCCCACGAGAAAAGGAGTGGCAGAGGCTAGAATTACCAGGAAATAGTGAGTGAAAGCCTGGGTAGAAGTCTGTTTCTTTCAGAAGGCGGTTAAGAGGAGGGGTACAGAGTGACTGGGACTGCTATTTGTCAATGTCAACAACAGAGAGGGAAGAGATCTTTAAAGGTCCGCAATACTCTGGTGCTTAGCACTCCAAAGAACACTCAGAGGGCAATGCATTTTCCAGGGACCCATCTTCCTGCAGAGTGGGCAAGGCCTCGGGGGTGCTGGGGTT
>RJWH01011792.1:0-10832 GCA_004363575.1 Solenodon paradoxus | reverse complement strand
GCAGAGCTCATTTCTTGTTTATCACTGCTTTTCTATAGTCACTATTCCAACTCTTTCAAATAAACTTCTTTTTGCCTCTGCTATTTCTGACAACCCAAAAGATAGCTTAGAGAAGCAAGATGATTGGTGGGTGAAGAGAATGAACTAGTAGTACACCTGTGGAACAGATTGTTAGGACACTATTGGGAGTAGAATCAATGAAGAATGAAGAGATCAGAATGTTATTATTTTAACCTCTGAAAGAAATCCAAAAGCATATGGGGTGTAGTCTGACAAAGAATGATAATCGGTGTCCTGAAGTGGTATTGAGATGCTTGCCAAGGGAATTCTGAAGCCACTTGGCTGATGTTACTGGAAGAGACTAGCCGGAGATGGATGGTCATGGATACTTATGATACATCTCTGGGAATACATCAGAGATGTATGGGATCTGGGTGCTATGAAGAATGATCCTCTCTTCCCAGATGTTTGCCTTTGAAGGATCCTAAATCCATGTCTCTGTGTGGTTGTTCACTAGTTATGGTGGCCACAATGCTGCAGCAACTGATTTATTTAAACAGACCAGGCAAATGAAACTTGGGCAGCTCTAAAACCCCCTGAGTGACTCTGGGAAGTAAAGACAACTCCTTAGCTGAGATTTTTCACTCTGGCTCTGTAGTGAGACAAGGACATGAGATCCTGGAGGGTGGATGTAGGGATTTGCAACTTCATTCACTGGGAAAAAAGAACATGTTACTTTAATATAAAATAGCTAGTGAAGTAATGTTTACATTAGGAAAAGTCTAAAATCTCTGTCAGGCCTAATAGTCCCTAATCAGAGCACCATTTTCAATACAATTTATCAACCAAGTTTTGAGCTTTCTTTCCCCCAAATATTATTTGTACAAGTTATGTTACTAGAGAAAAGCCAACCATAAGTCAAGGATCTAAGAATTGTTAGCTACTCCTAACCTGGAGATTCTTCCTGGAGATAGTCTTTGTCTATTTGGTCACTCTTTTTCTGCAATTTAAAGTCTGCAGTGGTAGTTAGAAAAAGCAATTGATGATTTTGCTACGGTGCTATAATCCACGCTAATAATTACCTCTGTTTGTGGGAGATCCTTTAGGTCAGGAATCATGTATTACTCCCCAATGTATCTTAAGTATTTAGCATTATAATGAATGGGATACTTATGAGTGAGCTAGGAACTAGTTTTTCTAAAACTAAGGCAAGAAGGATGTTAAGAAAAGTGACTGTGTTCATAATGTATTCCTGACTCTGAGGCAAAGTAAAAACCCCATCCTTTCAAAATTGGGATCCTCCATGCTTTCATCAAATATTCAAAGAGAAGTTTGTTTTCCCCTATTTCATTTCCCTTCAGTGTCCTGGAATGGCAGGATTCTAACAATAGCAACTGATGAATACTATATGCCACATACTTATTTGAGTTTCAGAGCTGTGATATATGCACTATTTACACTAAAGATAATAGTTAGAGCTTATATTAAGCACTTGCTACATGCCAGGTACTAAGTGCTTTCTATGCAGTATTAGTTAAATTGCGTCAGACCCATATTGCAAATGGGAAAAGGAAGGAACTGGAGATCACATTATGGATAAGTAAGGAATCAGATATTAACTTGGGCCTGAGTGCTGACTCTTCACCCTTGTGCAGTGCCCTCTCCTGTGTGCTAAACTACCTACAAGGCTGCCACCGACCCTCTTAGTTCCTTTGTACAACGAATTAGAAGGAGGTGCATCTCCCTCAATAAAAAGTAATCCTTAACAATGAGAAACATAAACACAAACTACTCTTTTGGAATTATGCAAATCAAATCATTAAAAATGAAAAAAAATTAGATGTTTTGAATTTTAAATCAAATTTGGAAAAAAATAGCAGCAAGGATAGAAAATTTTGCTTTCAAATACACATCTTACTTTCATGGAAATTAAATTACAACAGATTAAATGCTTGCCTTCTCCAATAACTTCTTTTCTATAGATATGATTCCTAGATTTGATAATCTTTTTTGTGACATTTTGGACCTTAAGGCGTATATACATTTTAATTTTAAGAAGATAGTTCTTCCCTGGTGACTAATATTAGAATATTTAAATATGTACTGAGAGTTATAAAAGCATTTGGGTTATTAAAAGTAAGGTGTGTGTGTGTGTGTGTGTGTGTGTGTGTGTGTGTATGATTTTTGAGATACTTATTCTTCAGTACATAATAGCTTTTAAAGAATAGTGTAACAGCACTACACATGCTCTTATAAAGCTTTTTAAAAATTGTGACGAGAACACAACATGACTATTGTTTTAAGAAATTTTAAGTGTCATAAACTATTATTGACTATAGGCACAATGTTGTACAGCAAACCTCTAGAACTTCATCATCTTGCATAACTGAAGTTTTATATTTATTGAAAAATGAATTTCTATTTCCCTCCCCTCTAACTTCTGGCAATCACCAATCTAGTCTCACCTTCTTTATTTTATTATTTTAAATACCTCATACTGGTAGTAATGTGCACATTTTGTGACTGGCTTATTTCATTTATGGTGTCCTTGATATTTTTTCATGTGGTTATAAATGGCAAAATTTCCATTTTTAGACTGAGTAATGTATTGTATGTAAATATTTATGTCCATTTAGGTTATTTATACATTTTAGCTATTGTAAATAATCCTGCAATGAATATGTCAGTACAAATGCTTCTTCTAGATTCATATTTCCATTTGTTAAATAAATACTCAGGAGTGGGATTAATTGATCATATTGCAGTTCTATTTTTAATTTTTAAGGACTTTTCACATAGTGACTGTTTCATTTTACATTCCCACCAGCAGTGTATGAGGCTTCCAATTTTTCCACATCCTCATCAGTACTTACCTTTTTGTATTAACTTTCAAAAATTTATTTATTTATTTATTGTCTAGTCTCGACTCTTGAACCTGGGTCTATGGCTTTTATAGCCCATGTGCCTTATTTATAATTCTAACAGGATTGAGTCAATATGTCTTAGTAGTTTTGATTTGCATTTCCCTGATGATTAGTGATACTGAGCATGAAGAGATACTCAATATTACTAATTATTAGGAAAATATACTATTTTAATGAGAGATATACCTGATACTAAAAAAACCCTTAAAGTTATTGATATTACAATATTGTATTCCTTACTATGGTTATTAGTCAATGTAAACTGTAAATTTTTACAAAGTTGCAGTAATTCATATTCATCATAATTTTAAAATATCTTTCATCTGGAGCAGTACTGTTCAAACTGCATTCTAAATATCTGGATATCACTTTAAAATGCAGATTCTAATTCAGTACGTCTGGTGGGGTCCAGAGAGTTTGCAAGTATAATAGTCTTTCTGGTAATAATGGTATTTGTAGTACATGCACTATACTTTGAGTAGCAAATACCTACAACAATGGAAGTGTTCTTCATTTGAAAGACAATATTGTTGCATCCAATAGAGGGAAAATAATTGCTTTGGAAATTTAGTTTTGGACTGTAGTTTGACCAGTAGTATAATTTATAGCTAAATTAAATTTTCTTTCTCCTTCCTATTGTAATTCACTGGTGGAGAAGCTGGTGTCAGAGTCAAGATACTGCAGTTAGTTCAACATCAAGGATATAATTTTAGTAAACAGCATTATTCCATGTTTCTTCAAAGAATTTATTTTTTTTGCTTCTTTTAAATGCACTATTGATTGAATTTTGGTTCCTGCACATTTTACATATAGCATTAAGTAATATCTGTGTAGCAGGAGGCTTCAATATTTTAATAGCAGTTGATTTGTGTGCTGTCAGAATCTCCATGACAAAAAAATAATCAATTGCCACATTAAGTGGATGATTACATAGTAATCTCTAATTTATGTCTCAATAATACTCTGTGTATTATTAATGGGAAATGAATATTTGTTGTACATAGAGATTTCCATCATCGTGAAAGATATTTGTAGATTTAAGAACGCAGAGAAAGTACTCTGATACAATAAACGGCAGATGCTATGAACTGCTCTATATAGCATCAATTAATACTGACACTGAATTTCTTTTGCCCCTATTTTCAGATACTTACCTATCAGTATGCTATTCAGAAATATAATTTTGTGTAAAAATGCAGACTGTTATAGGTGTTTGAACACCAAGGTCTTTTAATGATCAGAATTTTTATGTCCTTTGGCAGAGAATAGTTGCGATATACTGATTTTGTTAGAACAAGATACAGTGCTACTGCGATATACAAAAAAAATCATAATACATAGGTAAATAGAGTCCATATTTTATTGAGTCCATAAAGTTACAATAAAAATATGACTAGTTCAAAATGACGCAGTTGTCTATGAAGTGAATGTTACCTCTTGTGTTGTGCATACATAAACAACCCTACATGGCTTATGGGCTTGCCTCCCTCAGCATGTTTCATCCCAGTACTGTTTTCTTGAGACTAAAGTTTAATGATTTCATCTCTCCCAGCATCTCCACTTTCCAAATTAAGCCCAAGAAATCAGTTGTAGAGAGTTAGGTAGGACCCTTGAAATACGTTTCCCCAAGCAACAGTTATAAGATCCGCATGGGTTTCCGTATGGAGACACCTTGGAGAGAAAGTTGATATTAGTAGAGACTTCAGTTACGGAGTTTGTAAGTCAGCTCTTGAGCCAAAAGAAAGGGATGGACAAATGTAGGACTTTGCATGGTGGTCTTTGCATTTAACTATCTATTCACAGATAGCAAACGGGTCTGTGTCTCAGTGTCCACAGATTTATTCTATCACAAGAGCAGATCTTGCCACCACCTAATATTACATACAGAGTCAGAGGTAGGGTCTTACTTGCCCAAGGGATATAGTCTCTTAACATATGGGTGATAGTCTGGCTAATTTCTATGTTATTTTGATTAGAAATATAAATCCATGCTACAAATAACATGTTGGGAAGATAACTATGGAATCACCTAGCCCAATCTCCTCTATGGTGTTGGAATGCCCTCTGTCTTCCTACTTTCTATCTGGGAATTTCCAGTGATAGATTACTGAGTAGCCCATTTAATTTCAATTATTTCAGGAACTCAGGTAAAATTGCTAGAAATATTATACATATATTAGATTCTCTTAGTTACTAGTTACTGATTCACTTCCCTATAATTTTATTTATTCATTTTTTCCCTAGAACAGTATAGATTTTTTATTATCTTTACATGTCATTATTAAAGTTGAATTTAAAGTCCACATTCACCTAAAGAGAAATGTATAGAGACAGAATATAGAATTACAGAAGTAAAAGAAATGATAAATTAGTTTATATTTTGTTTTCTTCATTTCTCCCTCCCTCCACAGATATCTTAGTATTCTCCTTGCTTTAAGTAGCTGAATTGCTATCAAAATATCGCTGAAAAGAAACACTCTATAGAATGTAACTAATTGTATAGAAATGCTCAAGGTCATTTAGTCTAATTAGCAGTAAAGTCAATCAATACACACTGAATGAAGTGGATGCGCACGGAAATAATTAAGCTAATTGTCTTTGGGGAATCCATGTTGCAGATTTCTGTTCCAATTTGCTATGTTCTATCTAAGGTTGCCTTTCCCCCTTCTCTTTTAAGTTCTTTTTATGTTTTCACTTGAGATCAATAAAGATCCAGTCAGAATTTAAATTGAAGGATTCTCAGGGGAACTCTAACTGTATCCTTTCTTCTTCCTTTTTAAACAAGGCTTGCATTTTTTTTCTTCATGAAAGACTTGGGTTTAGCATACATAAATCATGATCATTGTGGGTCTACTATTTTGCTAACAAGAGCAAAACGAGGGTGCATGCTGGTTAGACAGTTTTGATGGAGGCTACATGTGGGTGGGCTGTGCTGCTGAAGATTGTTTAGTGATGGGTGGCTGTCTGATTGATTTGGGCCTGCCTTTCCTTCAGTTATGTTTGGTGGGAAAGGTTATTGACAGTGTATAAATAGATAATATACCCTACTCATTCTGCCAATTCTGTCATGGGTATGTAGGCCCTGTGATGTGCTTTTGACCATTCTTCCAGAGGGTCCACATATATCTCAAACCTGAGGTATTATTCATAGCTTTTCCTAAAAGGTTTTATCTACCTCTTAAATGCTTAGTCTAGAATAATTTTCATGGGACATTTAGCAGGAAAGTTGAAACCATAGTGAAAGAAATCCTCATGATCTATTTTTTGCTTTGCTATTTCTTCTTTCAGCTATCTATGCCTCTATATAGAAGCAATTTTTCTTGGGATGAAAAATCAATAAATATTAAGTGAATGTCTGTGGAAAATTCTTGCAAGGAAATTATCAAGCTAAGGGACTATCCCTACCTTGTAGTAGTTTGTAATCTATTTAGAGGAAGAAGGATGAGAGACTTATGTGAAAAAAAATTTGTCTCATTTTTTCAAAAGGCAAAAACAGAACAGGCATACAATGATGAAAATTTTTTTTTCTCATTTTCCCAGTTTTGAATACTGTGTTCCTTTAACTTATTTAAAAGTCATATTTTTTGTTTTATGTTTTGTAACTTAACTCTGTTTTTTAGGTGAGCTCTTCTTCCTGAAAGTCATACCCAAGCAGATCATATGGTCTGATTTATGGTTCAGAAATCTTGGTCACAGTTAGTTCAGAGGTGAGACCAGATGCTCACTTAGCTCTTCTACTAACTTGAGTATGACCCTGACAGTGCCCTTTGGTTTCTTGGCTTCCTAATCTGTAAAATAAACTGTTCTAGTTTATCTCTGGATGACTATGTAGTTCAAAATTCAATGATTCTGATACTTATGGTAAACTTTCTTTTTTACTTTAGAGGTTTTTCCATGGCATCTTTCTCAGATGCCAAATTTAATTTAATTTAATTTTTTATTTTTTAATCAAAGGAAAGGTGCAGACAGAAATGAAGGAAAGCAGGCAAACCAGCAGGAATAGAGGGAAAGATGAAGCATTTTATTTATTTTTGCTTATTGGTACATCTGATTGTTCTCCCTAGTCCAGGACATGAACCCAGGTCCTTGGAATGTATGTGGACTGTGCTTAGGCTGCAGGCAGCAGTCCAAATAACTACTCCACCAGAGTGCACCCAGATGTCATATTTTTCTTAATTTTTAAAACAGTTTTTATTAGAAAAGTAATTTATACTAATCATAGAAATACAAGAAAATGTAAGTGAAAAAAGACCCACCTGGCAAAACAATAGTCACAGTGCTTCCACTTCTACCTTTGCCCCATCCCAGTTCAGCCGAGGTGTAGGAGCCCTTATAAATGTCATGTGGCAGTCCATCCTAGAGTTTGTTGTACAAACTGATCACCGAGGCCTGCCGATTGTTTGATCAGGGAGGAGTCACTTCCAGAATCATATTCTGAAAGGTCTATTTTCCATGACTGTTTCTTTCGATTCATTAATTTTCTGTAGTATTTTTTTCTTTTCTAATTCATTGATGTTTGTTTTTATCATGTGTCTTGCCTTCTGCTTACAGGGCTTAATTTGTTTTTCTTTTTAATGTGAAAGCCTGCATCATAGATTTGAGATCTTTGTTCTTTTCTGACATGAGCACTAATTTTGCTCCTAATCTATTTGCTAGATGCAGCCCATACATTTTCATGGTTTTTTTTACATTTTCATTTGGCTTAAAATATTTTCTAGTTTTTCTGTAATTTCTTCTTTGACCCATAGTTTACTTATAAATATGTCATTTAATGTCCAAATATTGGAGGTTTCCATAAATTTGTTATTAAAATTTTTAGTTTAATTCTATTGTAGTTGGAAAGAGAATCTATATGTTTCACTCTTCTTATATTCAACAAGATGTTTTCATAAGGATTTTGCTTATCTTTCTGAATGATGCATGTACACCTAAACAGAATATTAGTCTATTGTTTGAGGGTATAGTTTACCATAAATGTCAATTAGGTCAAGTTGGCATTCAAGTCTTTTATATCCTTATTCATTTGCAGTCAACTTATTCTACTGTAATTGAGAGATGAGAAATATATGAGTATATTAATTTTAATTGGCATGTTTAGACCATTTATAGTAAATGTAATTATTGATATGTAGTGAATTTAAATCTAATTTCTTATGTGCTTTCTGTGTATTCTGCTTATTCTGAATTCTTTTTTCCCTCTTTTTTGACTTGTAAGTGCTAATGATTTTATTGCAAGGTTTTTATAAGAATAAAATTAATTATAAATGCAAGGTATATCAATTATAATACACTTAAAGAGAACCAAATAAGGTAATTTCAAATTAAAAAGTGAAAATAACCTTTTTTAATTTAAAGAAATTAATTTTCTTCCAGGTGTATATTACTTGAATTACCATTAATTTTTTAAATAGATTTAATATAATAATGTCCAATAAACTCAAGTAAGATATAATATATTAACATTTTAGAAATCTGCACACAGATTCTAAAGGTTAGGAATTTACAAATAATCATAACCAACTATTAGGGTATTTTACATATTTAGCAAATACTAAATATCTAAGATATAAAATCTGTCCGGAGATAAGTATCTATACACCAAATATCTTAGATAAAAGTCAGCTTCTAAGATGATAGGCAAAGCATAAAGAGACTATTAAATAATTTCAATGCACAAATGAGTTTTGTTAATTTCCTTTTAAAAATAAAGAAGCTGTATTTCTTCATCCTCTTCTTATTCAAGACTAACATTTAAGAAGGACTCAAGTACAAAAAAATGCTTCTAATTTTAAAATTTCAAATATTTTTTATGAATTTAGAGAAATTTATATTCCAAAGTCTTTAAAGAACCGTCTCAAGAATTTTTTTCCAGTGAAATATAAATTATGATATCTGGGGATCACTATTAATTGTAAAAAAGAGTTAATAATCTCTGGGAAATTTCCCAAGAATTCATCCTTTGTTTTTTTCAAATAAGCTATTCAGACTATTGTTCTGAAGAAAAACCTGCACAGGTAGATTGCTGTATTCACTTTTTTTGCTCATTCAAATGAGATTTTGTAGTTACTCAGCTATGAGCCACTTTATTTGAGTTACATTATATATAATGTATATATACATATATACACATACATACACACACACACACACACACACACACACACACATACACACCTGTATATGTACCTGGCAAATAAGTAAATGATATTTATATAGTTTCAAACTTGTAAATAAGAGTTTTATTTCTTTAACTTGTCAAAGTTAACTCTTGGCAATGAGTACATTATTTTCCTGAAACTTCAAATTTCATACATCTGTCACTTCATAAAAGGGATTTCAATTTGACTAATAAGCACTAAAATTGTATAATCAAACCCAAGATCTCACTTTGATAAATAATCATCCTATTATAATAGTGACTCATATTACTATGTCTTCTCCATTACTGAGAAAAAATATTAGGCAGCATTAAAATACATGTACTGCATGGAATGACTTTCTAAAAAAATTGCTCTCAGAAGTGAAATGAAAATATTGTTTTGAAAATAGTCTAAGATACTAGCTAGATTAAAAATAATTGTGTATATATCTTATATTGTTTCTTGTCAAAGACATTCCTATATGATTCCTCTACTGTAATTTCAACCAATAATTTGAAAGATAGAAAGGTAAGTATTACACAGTCACTTTTAGTTTCTTCTACTTTACTTTCAGAACAAAAGTCAGAGAAATTTTAAAGGTCATCTCGCACATAGCGCAAATGGGTCTGAGATTGCAGAGTGTTGACACATACAAAAAAGCAGGCAATACATTTCAGGGAGATTTTTATAACAGAAGCAAGTAGTCCTGTAGTCAACATGAACTGGGGGTGAAAAAGACTAAGATCTTTCTGATCACAAAGGAAAACCCAAAATAAACATTGCAGAATAGAAAACACCCGAGGCACCTAAAATGAATCCAGTCTTCCATCATTGCACAGGCCTATTGGAAGATGCTCAAATCAGAGACTGAATCTTTTATTGCATTTGCTGGTTATCTTTAACTTGCTGGATTCTTTTATGAATGTCACAAAGTGCATTGCCTCCAGATTTTTCTCTATGTGGCCTCTTCATGTCACTCTTTGTCATTAAATCTTTCGTCTCTTTAAGAATAACCTAATTTGCTGATGCTACTAGCTCTTATTTTCCAGTTTTACTCTCTGAGAAATTAAAATGAGGAGTATTGCTCTGGTGTCCTAAGGAGTCTCCATTCCTGCCATTCTTTTCCATGGTATAATTAATGACAGTCTTGACTGTGATATGCTTATCATAGGAAGTCTGTTGAAATCATTCATGAAAAACTAGGACATTCCCCATATCATCATAGCCTATGTATTTAAAAAAGTAAATAGAGATTTTTTTTGAAGACTTGCTTTTTCCAGAAAATTGAATTGGTATCAATTCTGATAGCTGGAGACCATAGTAGCCTGATACCTGAGACTAGGATGGACTCCAATCCTTATCAGAGAAGCTGTTGTTAGACAAGTATCCTTACATCCAAGGCCTCAACTTCTGGTCTTCTTGACTTCCAGTTGATTTTTTTTTGTCATTTTTATTTTTACTTCATCTTTTAATTGAAATATTATGCTTTTTCTCTACTATTTTAGTGTGCAAATGGACCTGGTGAGGAATCGAAGGGTGAACCTGACAAGGGTCCACACTTGCCTTCCTTACTTCAGGCTTCATGGACTGAAGCACGCTCAAGGTTGGGAGAATTTAATTTGAAAGGGTGTGCAGGTTTTGATTTTCTGCACTGAATATTTCAGATACTTGAAGAGAAATTTATTTGGGCTAAAAGTAATATGAGGACTTCCTCAGTATTTGAGAGTAGTCAGCAAAGAATTATGGTATTTTCTTCAGACTCTGTCCT
>RJWH01011791.1:0-10827 GCA_004363575.1 Solenodon paradoxus | reverse complement strand
CAAAGAAAAGGTGAAAGCAAGTTCAAAGGCCCCAAGGGGAGAGAAGGTCCGCAAGAAGAGTGAGAACCAACCCAGGGCTCCTCATTCCCCCCCGGGAACATGCATTTCCAGAAGCTGCTGCAGGGATACAGCCCTGAGAAAACGTGAGTTGAATTGCTGAGAGGACGGGATTCCACACATGAATGAACACAGCTCAGCCCCCATTCAACTTCTGAGAGCTGCAGGCTGGGGTGCAGGACCCCACTGCATGGCAGCCACCCCAGATGAAGGCTCATCAGTTCCCTCAGTTATCAAACTACCAGCTGCTAATACGGAGCCTTCTGCATTTTTCTTCGGTCTCCCCTGCCCTCTGCATCTGGGGACACTTTCCGATTACACCTGGGTTGGGACCCAGCCTCTGGGACAGGAACCAACCGACGAGCGCCAAGCAGTCAGAAAAGCCACGTGCTGGGGCAGAGCGCGGCAGCTCAGGTCAGCGAGGCAGTCACGCAGCCCCGAGGCTGTGACCGGCTGGTTGGGAGCTTCTACCTGCAAGGGAAACACACGGTTGGTTACGGAAGAGGTTCCGCCAATTTGTAATTTTTGAAAACCACTGACTACTCTAAAGATGGCGGTTGTGGGATCGGGGAATAATAAGGGAGCTTTCTGTTGCCTGAGAAAAGGGTTAATGGTAACAGTTCCTTCTAGCAGGCAGGGATCGTGAATCGCTGGTCCTAGTCAATCCGTTACATCTGATTGATTCGACTGGTCACTCTAAGTAAGAGAAGGCACCTAACGGGAATGTGTGGTTATTGATTCAAGCGTGAACAGGTCTAACCCGATTTGTCCTTAGTCCATCTGAGCTGCTGCATTGAAGTGTCACAGACTGGGTGGCTTACGAACAACAGAAGTTTACTCCTCACAGTTCTGGGGGCTGGCAGACCCAGATGACGCATGGTTTTCTGGGTTGCAGACGTCAGACTTGCTGTGGCTCCCACGACCTCATGCCAGACAGAGAGCCGCTCTGGCCTCTCTCGCAAGCGGGCTGCACTCACGACCTGCTTGGATCCGCGGTCTCGCCTCCAAACACCATGCTTTAGGACCAGAGTTCCAGCGTATGAATTTTAGGAAGATACAAACACTCACTTACTGCACTCGTTTTCTGTCCCTTCCTAGGGTGGAAAGAATGGGGACCCACATAACTGCCATGAAAGCCAAGTGTCTCCCAAAGGGAAGCAGGTTGGGGGACCCGTGAGAGTTCTCTATGCTGAGGGCAAGAGGGACATGGCCGTTTTACACACAACTACAGATTGTTTGACATGCCTTCTGTTGAGAAGTGGGGTCTCTGCTCCCTTTGCTCGACTGGGCAGGTTTATAAGTGCAGAATAAAAGCAATGCTGTGGGCTTCCAGGGCTGGGTCACAAGCAGTCATGTTGTGCCCAGCTTGTTCGCCAGAGCACTAGCTCTATGAGCCCTGAGCAGCCATGAAGGAGTATGACTCTCCTGCGGCTGCCATACTGGAAGGAGCCCCAGAGCACATGGAGAGGGTCCATGTAGGGTCTCTGGCCCAGCTGAGTTCGTCCTTTCAGCAATCAAGCCCAGACACATGAGCGAAGAAGCCACTATATGATTCAGCCCCCAGCCATAGAGTCACCTGCAGTTGTTTGACTTTTACAAGATGAGGCATCTTGGAACATACAATTCCCGCTGTGCCCTGTCCAAAATCCTGAAATGCCTGTAATCCATGAGCATAATGAAATGATTGCTTGTTTATACCAGCTTTCGGGTGGTGTTCTATGCAGCGATGGGTGATTGGAACAGGGGCAAACACTGGTAGGGCTTTTTATAAGCCTACACACTGGCGAGTGGACCATGTAGAGTTAGACAAGGTCATCTAAAAATTGCTGATCAACCCACAGAAATCATTCTGCAACAGAAGTGAAGAAGAAACACCACCCAGCAAGTAGCTTCATGTTTCCCGAATGGTCCTCCTCCCCACCCCACAAAACAGCTGAGAGACTGAGATTAGGAGTCAAGAAGACTTGGTTTATTTAATTTTATTTGAGGCTTTATTTTCATGTATTTATGTTTTCATCTTTATTGAGGGACGGTTGATTTACACAATAACATAAGCTCATATGCGTAGGTTCACCATTCACCATCCAACACCCCGCGTCCTCCACCAGATCATCGAGGTGTGTGCATTGGACCCACCACCACTTGCTCCCGCCCTTCTTCCCTCATGGGAAACCTCAGTGCTCTTGCCAATGTCCAAGGGCTGGTTTTCGTTTTGAAGAAGGCCGCCTTTAAATGCCAACTCTGTGACTTTCTAGGTCTGTGACTTCGAGCAAATTATTTAACCACTCTGAGCGCACTTGCTTCATTTATGAAGGCAGCACTTCTAGGGTCTTCTGGTCAATTCGGATTGAGAGGGATTTGGGTTTTGGTTTTGGCACAGCAGTCAGGCCAGTGCCAGCTCTCGATCAGGAGCTGTTGTCAGATGCTGTCGATGCTCTGGGCTTTGCCTCCCTGGCCTGTCATCGCGGCAGGCTCCAAGGGCCTGGTCTGCCCTCCTGCCCCCACAGCGTCCAGTTTAGACACTGTGTCCTGCTCTCCCCACTGGGTTCTGGTGCTTCAAACTGTCCCAGCTTTGCCTTGTTAAGTCAGGGGTCGGGGCTCCTCAGCGCTGCCTGGACAGGGAGGAGACCGGGAGCGCCCATCACCAGTCCCTGGTCCTCCTTGCTGAAGAAGAAAGTTGAGTTGTGTGTGTGGTGACATGAATTCTCCTAGTAAGGCGGGCAAGCACTACAGGTGAGAACTCTTGCAGCATGAGGCGCATTGCTCTCTGGGTGGGGCTCAAAAGCAAATATTTTGCATTTTAATAGTAAAGTAAGTCAGGTTGAAACGTGAAACTCTAGGATACTGACAAATGAGTCCAGATGAATTTGGTCACGAAATAGAGATACAGTCCAACAATCAGAGTTAAAGATATAGGAAAAACAAATCTTTTTTTCAGACCCTGGTGCCTAGTTTTCTGAAAGGCTCTGGACGCAGGCCACATACATCCCAAGGTCCCAGGTTCAAGACCTGGGGCTGGCAGGGGGTGGAGCAATCAGTGTAGACAACTAAATATAATAAATAAAGTACTTTTTCCTCCTCTCTCTTCCTGCCTGCCTGCCTACTCACCTTCATTTCTGCCTGTGCCTTTCCTAAAAAAAAAAAAAAAAAAAAAAAAAAGATGTGAAGTAGTTTCAGAAGAAATAAACACCCTCTTCCTTCCTCTCAACATCCCTCCCCTCGGGTTTAGCTAGTCTCATTCTTGTGTAACCTGAAAGTGCGGCGGGAAGATTTTTTTCCTGCCCATTTTATAGAGGAGAAAACTAGGGCCGAGCTGGCATCTCTGTTCACAGCACAATGCAGACTCCACAGGGTTTGCAAGGAGGCCTTTTCCAGAGTCATCTACAGAGTACACGTGAAAGCAGATTTCGTAGATATATATATATATATATATATAGAGAGAGAGAGAGAGAGAGAGAGAGAGAGAGAGAGAGAGAGAGATGTGTGTATATATACATATATATATTTTATTTTTTAAGGAAAGGTGCAGACAGGAATGAAGGTGAGTAGGCAGGAAGGAACAGAGAGGAGGAAAAAGCATCCTTATTTTATTTTCATTTACTTGTTCACATTGGTCATTCACCACCCCCTAACCCCCGACCTGGGACTTAAACCCAGGAGTATGTGGCCCACATATCTTCAGAGGCAATTGACCCAACCACTGCTCCACCAGGACTTGACACAAAGCAGCTTTTTATGGTGGTTTTCATCACGTCATCATTACTTGGCACCTAACACCAACTTCACTGCCACCAATTTGCAGAAATAGACTGTTTTTAGTAGCACTATTCACAATAGTCAAGAACTGGAAGCTACCTAGGTGCCCAGCATCAGATGGCTGGATAAAGAAGACGTAGTTCACATATACAGTGGAGCACCACATAGCCCTTCGAAGACGAAATCCTGCCATTTGCAACACATGGATAGAACTAGAGGGGGTGATAATCAGTGAAATAAGTCAGAAGGATAAAGATCAGATGACATTACTCATAGAAGAATACAAAGAAGAAAGCAAAGGAACAGACTCAACCAAAACCAGCCCCTGGACATGGACAATAAAACTGAGGTGGCCAGTGGGGAAGGAGGTGGGGACAGGAGCCAGGGCTGGGGAGGTCCAGTGGACAGTGGGGAAGGACTTTTGGTCATTTGATGGTGGGGAGGGTGTGCTGTCAGACGTTTGATGACTGGTGAACCTGCATATATGGGCTTCTACTATGTTGTAAATCAAAGTCATCTCAATAAATATTACATTAATTTTTTAAGGAAAAGGTGCAGGCTAGAATAAAGATGAGCAGGCAGGCAGGGAGAGAGGAGGAGGAGGGGGAGGAGGAGGCACTGGATTTATTTGTACTTAGTTGTTCACACTAGTTGTTCCCCCAGCCTGGGATGCGAACCCAGGTCCTTCAGATGAAGGAGGCTGCACTTCGGCTGGCGGCAGTCGATCAAACCGCTATGCCACGAGGACATGCCTAAAATGTCTTTAATTAAATCATGCCTTGCTATTCCCACGCTCCAGGCCCTTCTGTGGATTTCCGCTGCAGGTGGAATCACATCTACATGTCCCACCACGACCCGTGCGCCAGTCCAGCCTGCTTCTCCCGTTGCCTCCTCTTACATAGGCCTTTCTGCCCCTTCACCACACAGACTTGGTCCTGCCTTGAGGACTTTCCAGTCGTTCTTCCTTTTACATCTCTGGGGGGCCTCGCGTGACTCCTTCCTTCCCCCATTCAGCACTGTCTACACTCGCCTCTCCTTACCCTGTGCCCTGCCTGGATTTCTTGGTAGCAGCCAGGCCTCCCTGAAGTGGGTCTTGCTCATTAGCATTCGGTTGTGCCCCCCTCGGAGACGGTAACTCCAGGAGTTCGGGGCGCTTGTGTGCTGGTCACTGTGGCCCAGAGGCCAGAACAAGTGCCTGGCACACACACAGGCACTCGGTGGTGACCTGGCTGTGGAGCCCTTCTTGGGTCAGGCACTAGCTGATCACGGGTGAGTGACCACCCCGGGCAGGTGCCGCGATGAGCGCTCCAGTGATGCTGATGAGCCAGGAGAGGACAGAAGATGAAAAGACCGTTTTTTTCTGCAGTAAGCGGGCAGATCAGAGCTGGAAGCCATGGACTCTGGTCGAAGTTTTCAATCACGTAGCACGTCCCTAATCACTGCTGACTGAGTCAGTGCATGAACGACTGTCTGCTCAACATCTCTGCCTCCATGTTCTGCCAGCACCACTAACTCAGCGTGTGTAAAACTGATGTCGGCATCTTGTCCCCAGAGTCGTGCTCCTCCTCCTCCGTTCTCCCAGGAAGCTGATGTCATGGTTTCTTCCCTTTTGTCACCCCCCATGAGCAGAGTACTAGCAAAGCCTACTGCCGTGCCTTCCTCCAGAAGCTCCTTTCCCACCCGCTCGCCGCCGCCTCCCGCTTCCTCAACAGGTCTCAGCAGAAAGCTCACGTCCTGGAGACGTCCTTCCCCGCCAGCTCCACGCCTCCGCCACCGGGCTTCCCCTGCACGAAGTCACCGCAGTCCTGATGAATCGCACAGCCAACAGTTTCCTGCTTGGAAGGCCCTGAGCGCCAGGAGCGGGGTGGTTTCTGTCCTGCGTCCGACAGGTGTTTCCTAAAACATTTGCTATGAACTAGCTATATTAGTTTATTGTTCCTAAACTCATTTCTCCAGAAACGAACCCAAACCGAATCAAAAGCCAATAACAAAAATAACACCTGCTGCAAGAGGTAAGTTTTCCGGCTTCCCGGAAAGGTGACGTGTGGATTTCCAGGGAGGGCGCCCTTCCTCCTGCCGCCTCCAGGGGACAGCAGTGCCTTCTTGAAGCGGTTTCCCGCTGCGCCGGGAAGGGGAGTCCCGGGTCCCACGGGGAGTGTCGCGGTATCTCCCTCTCCCAGCGCTGCAGAGACAGAGAAGAGTAGGAGTGAGTGCGGGCTGGGGCTTGGGGGAGGCCTGTTACTGAAGTAAGAGGACTGCAGGTGACCCCTGAGGAAGACGGCACCCACTTGGCAGGGACACCGCCCGAAAATGCCGGAGACGCAAGAGCCCGCGTGCAGCCGCCGCTCGTGCAGTGCGCGCACCCCAAGGACCAGCAGGGTTCCTGTCCCGTCGGGGAGCAACCAGCATGAACAACTAAGTAAATCGATGTTTCCTCCTCCTCCTTGCTCTTCCTGCCTGCACCTTTCCTTGAAAAAAATAAATCAATAAATAAAAAGCTGAGAAAACTAAACTTAGTCTATATGCTTGTATGTGCCTCCGTCTCCTGTGTGCAGAGCACTTCAGTACCAGAGTCAGCAGAGTCCTCCAAAATATCCACACTCATGAATTTCTTTAGGCAGAGGCCATCGCTCCACTTTACTCAGGGAACTTGGGGCTCAGAGAGGCAAAGCAACTTCACCAGGAGGGCACAGCCACACCCGGAGCTGCGAAGCCAAACCCCTGTAATCAGTACCACGCCCTTTCCAGGACACGGCTCTTACTGGCTAAAGATAATTATTAAATACTTTCTTGGTGATGATTACAGTTAATATTATGGTTATCAGATTGTCTTCGTGAGCAGTTACTCCATCGGGCACCTGGGTAAAGCATTTTGCAACTCTCCTGTCATTTACATGTCACTATATAGGAAGAGAAGGAGGAAGCAGCCCGGGCTGCAGCAGCTGACCTGACGCTCACGGTTGAGCCTTGATGTTCTCGGGCTGAAACATAAACAAGCTCAGGTAACCGACATCGGGCGCCGCCGTTTTGTGCCCATGACGAATCACAGCAAAGACACGACACGCTGATCCTGTTTGAACACTGACAAAGCATGAATAGTGTGAAGCCACAAAACGACCACATTCCCCTGGCTAAGAAGAGAGACTGCTGGGTCTACCTGCAGCTTTCAGCTCTGTCCAGTCTTCCCTTCCACTAAGACGGGCACTGCCCATGAATCCCGCTGTGCTATCCCCAGGCTCCAGGTCTTCCCACCCCAGCCTCCAATCCAGAACAAAGCCCGCTTCCTTTAACCCACCCCCAAATCCTGTGAGTCATTTCTCAAACCTCCTTAATGAGACCGTGGTCCCCCAGGGGCTCATCCTCCCTGGTGCAATGAGTAATGATCCCGACTTGCTCACGTGGGAGCGGGAGTGTTTCTAGTGGCCTATGGCTGGCGTTCTGACAGGCGTCATCACCTTGTTTTATAAATAAGGAAAGTGGAACTCAGAGAGCTTGAAACATGTGCCCAAGATGACAGAAGTGAATGACAGATTCAGTTTCCATGTCCCCCTTCAATGCCCCTGCCATCTGAGTGCTTCTGCCTCCACGTCACTTCTGGAGTGAATACCTGTCTTCCTATGGTCCCTCCATTCACATCTTCCCAGAGGCAGGGGTGCGAAAGCTTAGTCAAAGGGGCTCCACGTGGGAACTGGGGACCTCCCTTTGGCTGAGGCACCACCTGATTCTGAACGAATCATTCCCACAAAGTCTTGGAACTGGGAAGGCCTGATAATGAACTTGAAGAGTGGTGCATCCTGGGAAGCACCTCCATGAGCCTTAGACCCCAGCTCCCCTCCCCTCCGCCATCCTCCCTCAGTTGTCCGTCATTCCGTATTATCTGACTGCCACCCAACCTGCCCACCTGTGGGAGGCGTGTCCAGAGGGTGACTTGGCATGTCTTACCTGACTGATCCTCCTCCTGTTCTTACACTGACCTCTCTCCTCCAGCCCAGGCACCTCCCTCATGAGGGTGGTCGCCATCTTAGCAGCCTCTGCATACATTGTAGGGGCTGAAAAAGAGGACTCCCCCTAACTGTGAGTCTTGAGGATCTGAACACCTGGGGGAGGACTTAGTAAGCTCTTTCAGGGGAACATAAAAGACATGCTGTGGTAGATGGGCATGCGTCCTGGGTTGCCACCTCCAGTCTCAGTAGAACTGTCTGGGGAAAAAGCAGCAGACTTGGTCTGTGGGTGTCTCAGTCAATACCAAATTGAAAGGAGGAGTCATCGGTTCAGTGAGAGACAAGAGGCTTCCAGGAACAAATACTCCCAGAGGTCACTTGCCCCTAGGATGTGAACTCTAGGCAGGATGAGAGGTTGGTTGACTAGCTGAGTTCTGTGAAATTCTAGGGTTTCGCTATTCAGAAGCCTTCCCCAACTTTTCTTCCAGCACCACATCTCTCTCCCATCCCAGTACCCACACACCTGGGTTGCTCACCTCTGATAAATCTGCTTCTTAGAAGTGATAAAGGCAGCTGGCTCACTCCCCTCATGTGCTGAGACTAGGGGAAGGGCAGGGAGAGGAGCAAGGGCTCTCCTGCAGACGAGGGGCTCCCTACCTCCACTGGGGACTCACTCCAGGGCTCATCTGTGCTCAGGGTTGGCTGGACTTTGGGGAACATGTTGGGGTGTCTCATAATGCTCACCAGCTACTTGGAAACCAATCTGAAGAGTCCAGCATCCTATGGGGAGGTGGGAAATGGATGGAGTTAGCACCTTTTTTTTTTTATCTTACCCTGGCTCTTTGTCATGCCCCAAAGTACATTTTCCTCTTCCTTCTCCCAAATCCAACTCGCCACACATTGCCTCTTCTGGGAAGCCAGCCTCCAGCTCATCCGGTAAGAGCCAGGATCACACCTTGGCTCCCACAGCAGGTACATGATCCAAATTCTAAGCCCCTCCTCCCCACCGGGTGGAACACCCTGGAGAGCAAAGACAGTCGGAGGCCACCTGTCTCCTGAGTGGGCAGCACAGAGTATAGAAAGAAAATATCTAGAAACTTCTTATTGTTGCTAGTCTACCCTTTATGTGATTTTTTTATTTTGAATATTTGAAAATGCATCCACTAACAGAGCAGTGTGCGTGTGATTAGAAAGCATTAGAAATAGGGAGCTGCACACTCGAAAGCATTTTACTGATACAGCTGTGAGCGATCGAGAGCATTTGGAAGCCACTCTGTGGTCATTCCTGTTTGATGCTGAATACGGGAGAGAGTGAGGGACGTGGCTGGGCTTGTCTGCTCAGATGGTCGTGCTCGCTAGCTGCAGGACACTTCCCCAGTTTTCAGGTCCCGGTTCCTGCCTGTGAGATAAGGCGGTGAGATCAGATTCTCTTCCACGTGCCTTCCAGCAGAGGGTATAATTTAGTATAATTCAGTCAACAGTAGTGCTCACACAGTACTGCAGTCAGTGCTCACGAAAACCAGGCTCTCTGGCACTGATTCATGTGTCCTGACAACCCCACGTGCAGAGAAGACCTGCACGGAGAGGTGACCCCCTACTGGGCCCCGTGTGCCCATGCCTCACGCCGGGGGAGCACATCTTCAGTCCTGGTGGCCTTCCAGCCACCAGCTCTGCAGATAGTCGCCTGAGGGCTTTCCTGGAAGTCACACAAGGGAAGCCTGTAGACAGAGCCAGACAGAGGTCCTCTACCGGTGAGTGACAGGCACCCACTGCCCCAGAGAAGCCAATGGCAGGAAGTGTCCTGCCCCGCCTCCCAAATCCCCATGGGATCAAGTGCCAGTCACGAAGAGACAGAGGCTTGAAAATTCAAATGCTCATTGGCTGCTGTCCTGCCCTGTCTTCCCTGAGGCCCCATATTTAACACAGATTTCCACAGACCTGGGATCTGGATCTTTGCAGCCTGACTGACAGTCTGGGCTCCGAACTTACCCAGTCCTCCTGCCTCCACAGCACAAAGGCTTGCAGTCGCTCAGAGAGGCCCGGGTTCTGCCCTGTGGGGGTTGCTAGGGGTTGAACTGTGTCGCATCAAGAATGACAAGTTGGAGCCCTAACCCGCGCGTATGTTAGAATAGGAGCTTATTTGGAAACAGGGTCTTAGCAGAGGTCACCAAGGGAAGACGAGATCATTAGGTGGACCCTAATCCAATGTGCCTGGTGGCCTTGTGAAAGCAGACTAGAGGCAGGGAGGATGTCGTGTGAAGAGTGGACCTGTCACCATGTGCCAAGATACTTCCAGTAGCTCAGGAAGAGGCCTGAGCCTGCCCTCCTCCAGAGCCGCAGAGGGAACCCAGCCCCGCAGACACCTGTCTCAGGCTCTGGCCCCCGAAACTGTGAGAGAATTAATATTCGCTTTCGGTGAGACAGCGCTCACACCTGTGAGACTGGCTGTCATTCAACGTCTGGAAACCACAAAGGTTGAAGAGGATGCAGAGAAAAGGGAGCCCTTTCACACTGCTGGTGGGAGTGCAAATTGGTGCTGCCCTTATGGGGGGTAACTGTGACTTACAAAATAATATAACCTCTATGTGCAGATTCCTCATCCCTCATTTCCTGCTGGAAAGTATGGAGAGTCCTCAAAATACCGAAGATGGAAATCCTGTATGAGCCCGTCATCCCACTTCTGGGCATCTACCCCAAATCACAAAAACTCTCATTCGCAGAGATGTATGCACCCCCATGTTTACTGCAGCCCTGTTCACAAGAGCTAAGAACTGGAAACCGCCTAAGTGCCCAGCATCACATGACTGGATAAGGAAGACGTGGTGCATAGTTGCAATGGACACTGCACAGCCCTCAGGAGAGAGGAAACCCTGCCATTTGAGTCAACATGGATGGAACTAGAGGGGATGATGCTCAATGAAATAAGGAGAAAGAAAATTACTGGATGATCTCCCTCATAGGTGGAATAGAAACAAAAGAACAGATGAAACAAATTCAACCCCTGAGCACTAACCACAGAACTGAGGTGACCAGTGAGGAAGGGGGAGCTGGTGGAGGTGGGTTCAGCAGACAG
>RJWH01011789.1:0-10846 GCA_004363575.1 Solenodon paradoxus | reverse complement strand
GTTTTCTTCTGGTTATGAATGTGTCCTGTCGGGGGCTCCGACTTAGTTCACCAGGGCAGTGTTTCTCCTTATGCCCTCTGTCAAACACCCCCCTCAGCCCCCCACCCCCGCGCAATATGCTGGTCCCACTGGACCAGCTCTCTGTTGCTGGAGTGACTCTCCCAGGAGCCAGGTTCTTCCCAAGTCTCCACACCCTCCTCCAGGGCCCTTTTTCCCGCCTGAGGATGGGAATCCCTAATTTGCAGTGTAGCTCTGGACCCTTACGTTTTTGTCTACCCTTTTTGGGTAAATGCTGTAGCTTCTGGTCTTGCTTTTCCACAGTGTTTGTGTTTGCACAGTAGGTGAGAACTAGTTTTGTGGGAAGGACGTGAAATTTGGCTCCTTTCAGGTTGCCATTTTGGACTCTATCTGGGTTAATGTATTCTCGATGCACCTAGAAGGGAGCTTTTTCTGCACTGGAGAAATGAAGACAATTGCCATTCAATTCATTACTTTTATTGCTGTTGTCCCCTGGTCTAGAGAGAGGCTCCGAGGCTCTCCTTGAGAGCCAGGGCGTAAACTGTCCCAGATACTGTGGTGGGAGGTGTCTACCCAAGACCTCCAGAGCAGGGCTTTTCCAGCATGTGTCAGCTCGGTGTATCGAGCTGCAGATGAACCAGGGCTACCAGCTGCTCTGCTGGCCAGAGACGCGTGGTTTTTTCGTCTCTGGAAACAACTTTTTATCAGAAAAACCTATCTCAGGGCAGAGCCAGAGGCAAGGTTCTGTTATAGGAGCCATCTTTTCTTGTGAGACCCCCTCCTCTCCCTGATGCTCCAGGCCACTCTTCCATCCTTAGCACAGGACGAAAGTCCTCAGTCTGTCCCGCTGACCTTAGAATTCACAGCTGTGCAAGTTCTCCATACATATGACATTACATTTGGTCTTTTCTCCTGCTAATTTGTCTGAAATTACATGGTTTGCTTGACCAGACTGAGAATAACTCCAAGAGAGGGAGAATTTTCCTTCTGCCTCTATTTTATAAAATGTCTACTTTGAACATCAAAGCCCCTTTCCATACTTATTCTTTGGTCTTTGGAGCCGGTTAGGCAAACACATTTAGCTTCCTGGAAATTGCCAAGAATTACCACCAGTAAGTCAGTGCCAACAATTTTGTATGGTCAGTAGTGTTTTTCTCCTGTTTGTACACATGGGGCTGCACTTTGAGAGGGAATAGCAGGAGAGTAGGGAGTGGTAAGCTTTGTCTATGTAACTCTAAAGATTGCTATTAACCCGAAAGCTACATATTTTCTTGTTAGATAACCTCACATCCACACAGGTGCAACTGCAAATTCATCTTTATTGGAAACCCAAAATGAAGCAAAATGGAAGTCAATAAATAATTTCCCACTGGTTTTTGTTTTTTGTTTTAAAGAAAAGGTGCAGGCAGGAATGAAGGCAAACGGTCAGGAAGGAAGAAAGAGAAGGAAGAAGCACTTTATTTTTATTTAGTTGTTCATATTGGTTGTTCCCACAGACCTGGCACATGAACCTAGGTGTTTGGGATATACATGGACTACGCTCATTCAGAGCTAGCTGGCTTAAGTGCTACTCCACCAGAGTCCACTGCCAATTGTTAATTTAATGAGCAATTTTTAAACTTCTTGCTCATTCTTTTTATAGGAATTTTTAGGCAAGAATCAAAGATGTTTATGCTAAAATTCAACTCTTTACATGTTTTTGTTTTGGACTGTATGGTGGACATTCAGGGACAAGCAATGAGAACAGGAAAAGCCCTGCTGCTCAGCTCAGCCTGGGAATCACCCTGAGTAGCTGAGGCAGCTGGCATCAGGATACTTGCGAGATGGGACACTTTACTCCTGAGTGCACCAGTCTCTCTTGCAAGTTGTCCCTACCCTGAATTGTCAGCATAAAGGGTGCTTTCCACTTGTTTAAAGCTGTCTGGGAGATGAACCAAAAATTCACTTCCTACCAACATGTGAGAAGTTGATGGTATAAAGAGCTCCTTTTTCCTGGGAAGGGTTGCTTTCAAAAGTATCAAGGAATGAAACATTGTACAATTTGACATCTTTAACCATAGGGAATTTGGCCTGGTGGAGAACCTTGTAAGCTCTTCCCGAAGTGGTACCATTTTGACTGATACTGACTCTGTGTTGACCTTAAATAAGCCTCAGCCTTCTGATCTGCGCCTCTTATAGCCATCTGTGCAGGAGCCTTCTTCTGAACACTGGACAGGACCCCATCCTTTTGAGAGCTGAGTGCCATCCCACTACCGTGTCAGGGTCACCAGGCCTGCTAATGACTTCTGTAAAGCAGGGATGGGAGTGCTGTGGTTTCTGATGACTTGTCACAGAGCATCTTGAAGCTCTGGGAGAGCCAGCTCCCTTGTGAACACCTGTGTCACAAAAGTCCTGCTTCCTAAGGATGGACGGTGGAGAGTTCAGGAGTGGGGAAACTGTGTTTGAACCAGCACCTGGCGGGTGGCAGTTTCCATTCAGATTCCATTTTGAACAGATAGTCTCAGGCAATGCGGACAGTCGCTGTGCTCCATAATGGAGTGAGGGTGGTCATTTGTTTGGGGTGAGGATATCAACTCCTGTCTGCTGGCAGTCAGGGCATTTTAGTACATGTTAAGTGCCTACTCTTTAAGGGGGCATCTACTTTCCAGGCTCCTTCTGCAAGTTTTTATTTAAACACCGATAAGCCTTCACTGGAGCGCATGAGACTGCTGAGCAGAGATCTGGAGAGCTTTTGATACTTCCTGCAAATCAGAGGATAGTGAGAGATGCGATAAAGCATGCATCTTAGAGCAGCTGCACAGTAAATGTGTCTTTAATTTGTATATTTCTTTCAAAAGTTACCTCACTTTGGATTCAGATTATGAACTCTTGTCCCTGTGTGATAAGTTGACTATGTAATTAATTATAGATTACCAGATTGGTTATATCTCTATATCTATATATCTTGGATATATCTGTATATACATACATATATGTATATATAATTTTTTTTACCCATTTAGTTAAGTTTAGTTTCCTTTTTGAAAACAAATTGGTGACCATTACCTGGTGGCTCAGGGGACTGAGACGCTGGTGTGCAGATCAAGTAAAGCCCAAGGACCCAATTTTGCAATCCAGGGCTGGGGCAAAAAACAAAAATAAATAAATAATCATTCTCCTTTCTTCCTTTAAAAAAAATAAAAGGCTGCTTCTTCCTCTTTCTTCCTTCCTCTCTTGGAAAGAAAGAAAGGAAACAAGAAGAAAAAGGAAATTGGACTTTGAAGTCAGGCTGCCTGGGAATCAAATCCTGATTCTCCTACCTGTGAATTTTGCATTTGCACACCTAGAAAATGTTGGGGTAAAAGCTAGGTCAGAGAGCAGATGTGCAGAGTAACTGAGGTCTTACATTAGGGTGACTGTCAGGGTGCATGGAGTGGAGGGAGACAGGATGACAGGGACTCACTCTTCCCTTAACACAGGTGGAAGAGGGCTGTGGGACTTTCTGATCTTAAAGCTAAAACAATCACTGACTGACAACAGGGTGTCGCTGCTGGAATCTAACATTGGCTGTGGAGGAGTCGGGAGGATCTAGCCGAGTGTGTGTGCCCAAGTGTAAGAGGTGAAATCTTACCTTTATGGTGATTTGCTTCCTTTCCACTGGAAAGAGGATGAAAGGTAGTTATCTTCAGGGTGTTTTCTTCCCTCAGGTATGAATGTATCCACCCCAAGTTTCTATTTTCTCCTATTTTCCTCTTGTCTTTGTATTAGCACCTTTGAAAATTGATAGACAGCCAGACTCATCGAATGAGTGTTCATTCGATAAGGTTCTAAGATGCCACCCTGTGACTTAAGTAAATAATCAGAGACAAGTGTTCTGCTACTATTCCTGGAGAAGAGCAATAGTTTTTGGTAAAAGACATTGGTTTTAAAATTCAAATCAATAAGCTAAATAGCAAAGTTATAGTGATTTCTCAGGTAATTTAGAAAATATTTACCTAGAAGTTTAAGTCTCAGAAGGAATATAAACTCATACACTTGAGAAAGAAAATTGTTGACACAATACCCCTTTCACAATCTTAGATATATTTACTGTATCTTACCTTAGAGGCAAAACGTAAGAGTAAATGTTTCTGAGAAAAGTCATATACTATATTACCTTAAATTCAACAACCTATGATAGATTTTCCCTGAAGTGAGGTTTAGTGGGAGAGTGCATGAGAGCAGATGGACTTAGAGCAGAGGTCAGAGGGGAATTACGTTTCAGAAAAAATAAGTGCAGATTTTATATAAACTTTATGTTCCATGAACATTTATTCTTTTTTTCCTGTCACTTAACAGTTATTTAAGTTTAAATGAAATACTTTGTATTATTTTTAGCTCTACCTCTGGAGCATTTCAGGTATGTTTTTGATACTGTGTTTGTCCTTATAGACTATGTATCATGACCTCCAGGACAGGCTGCAGCTTCATGAATAATCTTTTCTACTGACTTATGGTATGAATTCAATAAACAAGAGAGTGCTTTGGGATATTTTCAAATTTTAATTTAGGAAAGTCCATCATCAAGTCTGTCCTCGAGAGGGAAGATTAAAGTTTTCTCTGAAGTTCTTAGCTCCTAGAATAATTGATCAAATCTTCTCCAAGGAGTGAAAGTTGGATCTTTCCCAACAGGGGGCCAACGATTTCTAGCTTCTTGATGAATTTCTCTAAGGACTAATGATTCTTTCTGAACACTAGACACATTTAGGAGCTCAGAGAAATTCTCATCAGAAGGTTTCCCAGGGTATATTAAATTGAAAGACACTGTATATGGAAATCCCAATTTGGTTTAGAAAGTCTTAGGGTATATCTTCTGAGAGTATATAGTAGTAAAACCAAGATGTCTTGTGATATGGGAAATTTGGTCTTTTAAATTTATTTAAGATGTTAATTTGGTCAAAGAGAATGAAAGAGAGCCATATATTTGATGAGATTTTTTTGAAGCCTATTGTCAATTCAAGGATTAATCCACAAAATTGTTTGCTATGTAAATGTACGTGTTTTCCAAATTTGACAAGTTTATATGTACCCGTATAGATCCCTAACTTTCTTTGCCTGGTACAGTAAGAGGTGTAGTTCGTGGCTGAAGAATAATACATGATTTAGGCTGATAGAGTATCCATTTCATAAAGGGAAAGGACAGGCCAGGTAGAGTATAAAAGAAACTGCGTTGCCTCTGTGATACTTTTCCTCTACTTACAAATCAAAGAATCTGGGAAATGGTGTGATTTCAGTCGTCACGTAAGTCATAGAATCTGCCTCTGTTAGGAATATAAAGTTAGACTCTGGAAATTTCTGAAATCGAATGGAATTGAAGCAGCAGGATAAAGCTTAGAGTATTTGGGAAATCATCAGTGATCCTTAATGCTGGATATATGACTGACAGCAAATCCCTTGGGGGGAATTATTAGAATGATAAAGTCATTGATAAAAATGCAGTTTATAAACTAGTCTCATTCTTGGGTTCAAACTCTTTTAACTGAGTTTTTAGTCAGCTAATCTTTTGAGAAGATTCCTTTGAGAAAAGAAGGGATTGTAAACAATATTCTCCACCCCCGCCTTTTATTATATAATAAGAAGGCCTATTGGTATTCTTTTTGTTAATTTAAAAATACTTCTCTCCTCTCTTTTAAATAAAATTTAATTTTTATTGAATTTATATATGTGTGTGTGTGTGTGTGTATGTGTGTCCTTTAAAAAGACCTAAGTCAACAGACTTAATATAAAAAACTTATTTCAACCTGCTAAATCTGTAATTCACACTCCCTTTTCTTCTAGTATTTACTTCCATATAGAGAGGAAGGGAGGAGACATTTTTACTTATATAATTGTTTTGGTTTTGCCCCTTGGTCTTGGATCTGAAACCTAGATCCCTGAGCTTCATAGGATACGCACCGTTGCTGTTTCAGTCATCTGAGCCACAGGGCATGCCACTTTTGCTGTTAATCTTAGTTTTTCTTCTTCTTTAAATATTTATTGAGGTAACTTTGATTTACAAAGTAATATAAGCTCACATGTGCTGGTTCATCATTCATCAAATAAATGGCAACATACCATGTCCATCACCAAGTTATCGTTATCCAGTGGATCCCATTACACCTTGCCCCCATCTCCTCACTGTTCCCCATTCCTCACTGGCATCCTCAGTTCAGTTGTCAGTGTCCAGGGGCTGCTTTTTGTTTTGACTGTTCCTGTGCTTTATTTCTTAATAGTCCACATATGAGTGACATCATCCTGTATTTATATTTCTCCTTCTGACTTATTTCACTCAGTATAATCTGCTCTAGTTCTATGTTGTTGAAAATAACAGGATTTTATTTTTTTAGGCTCCATTGTGTATATATTATCACACTTTCTATCTTCTCATCTGATATTGGACACTTAGGTAGTTTCCAATTCTTGGCTATTGTAAATAATGCAGTAATAAACATGGGAGTGCATCTATCTCTGCAAATCAGTGTTTTTGTGTTTTAGGGGCAAATACCCAGAAGTGGGATGATGGGATCATATGGGATTGAAAATTTTTTGAGGAATCTCCATATTGCTTTCTATAATGGTAGTACCATTTTACATTCCCACCAACAGTGATAAGAGTTCCCTTTCTGCACATCCTCGCCAACATTTGTTGTTTCCATTCTTTTTTGCATAAAAGCCTTTCTCACAAGTGCGAGGTGATATCTCATTGTTGTTTGGTTTTGCATTTCCCTAATAGCAAGAGAGGAGGAATATCTTTTCAGGATCTGTTGGACATATGTATGTCTTCTTTGGAAAAATGTCTACTCAGATCTTTTGCCCATTTTTTGCTTGGGTTGTTTGTTTTTGTGTGGTTGAGTTTTATGAGTTCTTTATATGTTTTGGATATCAATCAGATGTATAATGTGCAAATATCTTCTCCCAGTCATGATGTCTTTTCATTTCAATGATAGTTTCTTTTACTATGTAGAGCTTTTTAGTTTGATGTAGTCTCATTTGTTTATTTTTGTTTTTGTTTCCCTTATCATTGGACTTGAGTGCCCGAATAGCTCTGTTAGGTTTATATCATGGAATGACTTGCCTAGTGTTTTCTTTTCTATGTATTTTATGGTTTCCAGTCTTAACATCCAGCTTTCTTATCTATTTTGAATTATTTTAGTTTATAGTATTAGAGTCATCTGGATTCATTCTTTTGCATGTCTAGTTTTCCCGACATCATTTGTTGAAAAGACTTTTTTCTCCATTGTATGCTCTTATAGTCTTAATTTTTGAATTTTAAATTTTTTTCATTGACTTTCTGCATTGGAAGATAAAATTAAGCTCTCCCCCACCTTTTATCTCCTCTTCCTTACCTGAATCCCCTCTTCCACCCACTCATTTTAGTAATAAAATTTTAGTTAGATACATTTCAAGCTTTATTACTATTTTGACTCAGTAAATATTAATTTATAAGCCATGTGGTATACTTTGATTTCATTTTATTTTTTGTATGAATTTTCATTTTCTCTTGATTTATTTTGTTGCTTCATTTTTCTTTGCAGTTAATTCAAATTCAGCTCTACCCTACTAAGTCTTTTGTTACAAAGAGATTATGGAATATCTTAATTTTATCTTTATCTTGAAGACCTCACTGCTGGGGTTCCCAGCTCCTCTGTTCTAATCCAGTGTCTCACCAGCCTTCCATTGGATGCTTCATTCCTTCCATTAAATTCTTATTTTCTCAGAACTCCTTTGCTTTCCTTAATAGCCTTCTATGATTTTAATGGATGAGGACATTATTTATAGTCATTCTCATTTTATTTTATTTTTATCTTGTTGTCTGTCTCATTTTTTTCCTCCCTCGGCAGGGTAGGGCAGTAGGATACTTCCTCACTTTTATCATTCGTGCCTTCCATCAGATGCTTCATTCCTGCTATCGTATTTTTATTTTCTCAGAATTCCTTAATTTTCTGAATAGTTTCCTTAATAGGTTTCTATTTTTTTAATGGATGAAGACATTCTTTATAGTTATTCTCAATTTCCTTTATCATTTGGTGACACATATTTTGGGAATATTGTGAAGAGGCCCGAGAACATCCATAGAAACACAAATAGAAGTGATGGAAAGTCTACAGAGTAGATTGGCAAGGAAAATGATCTGCCTTCACTGAGACTTAGGAAAAATAACAAGGAAAAAATATATGAAAAGTATGTTTGAGAACAAATGTATAACTGGCAGAAGGTCCCAAAGCCACCAAAATGGTATATATACTAAGGCATTTTCCTCACAGGAGATTATCGCCTCTTAGTTATAGTCTCTTCTCCCCAAAGGCACAGACCCTTGATATACCTTCTGCCCCCAAAGAGAAAGTTCTAGGCTCCTGAGAAGACTGTGCATTAGAATCACTTCTCTTCATTGGGGATGTAAAGCTACTCAAATACGATAGTAAAGATGATGAGGACATAATGAAGACTAATCAGTCCTTTTTTCCCCAGCCCCCATAAGAGGAGAACAACAGTTATTTGAGGAAATTAAAGGTTAGCAAATTGGGTGCTAATAAAATCAGGTGGTCACTTATATAATTTATTACTGTGGGAGGTCACAGAGGCAATAAATATGCGCTGGGTACTTCTGTTACTTCCAATGATATTTTTAGCCTTGGAGACAGACACTGTGAGAGAAGTAATCCTATTATCTCTCCCATAGATGGTTCATGGGGCTCTCTGGCAAGTGTATCTGGTAAGAGGGAAGGGACACCTCCTGATTCTAACCTTTGGTAGGGATTGGACTAAAACTTAGGTTTTTTTTTTTTGTTTTTTTTTTAAGGCATTTAAATTTATTTCTATTTAGTTGTTCCCTCCAGCCCCTGGATATAAACCCGGGTCCTTGGGCTATTTGTGGACTGCATTTGACCAGAGGCAGCAGACCTAGTCTCTGCACCACCAGGATTTGATTAGAATTTAGTTTTTAAGGTGAATATTCTCAGGTATCCCCTTCATAATTCAGGACCTAATTCTCCTGAGAGAGACTCGAAGTCCTTTCGAATCAGAAGCAGTTGGGCTGCAAAGTTTTAGTAGACAAGATGAATATATGCGGAGATGAATTGTACAGCTATGTCTTGATAGTTAACAGTATTGTATTGTAGACTTGAAATATATGTTAAATAAATGCTAAGGCATGTGGTAGTCAAGTAGCTGGCCACTGGGTTTGAGTCCCAGGTCCAGGAGGAAATAACCATTGTGAACAACTAAATAAAAAATGAAATAAAATGCTTCTCCCTCCTTTCTCTTCCCACCTGCACCTTTCCTTTAAAAAAAATGCTAAAAGGGTAGGTGTGCAATGTTCACAGCACACACACACACACACACACACACACACACACACACACAAGAAAATGGCAGACATGGGAGGTGATGGGTATGTTAATTAGTTTGATTGCAGGAGTATTTCATAGTATGTACATACATATATCAAAACATCATGGTGAACAGCACTCATATATATATATATATAATGTATAATTTTTGTCACTCACACCTCGATAAAACTGGAAAAAATATAAACTCTGAAATGTTTTCTTGAAAAAGAAGCAGTTGGGGAAGATGTTGCTCAGAGTTAGGAAGTTTCTGGTTTGGGGGCCAATCAGCTGATTTACTGAGTGCACCCATTTGCTAGGCACTTTGCTTGCTGTCGGAAAAATATGCTGGGAACATGAGCACTTAGGGCAGTCGGCGCCATTGTGAATGCGGGAGACTGTACTGAAGGAATGAAAATCAGCACGAAAACTGAAAAGAAAGCAGGAATAGTTCAACCTGTGTGGCTTGGAGAAGCTTCACAGAGAAGACAACATTTGAACGGAGTCTTATTTTATTGAGATATAACTGACATGTGCTGTTGTAGTGATTTTATGTGTACAACATAGTGCTTTGGTATTTGTGTATATGGCAAGATGACCACCACAAGAAGTCTTGCTAACACCCTCCATGCTGTTTTCCGTAGCAAACGCACCAATTTACATTCTTACCAGTAAGGCACCAGGCTTCTCTTTTCTTCACATCCTGGTCTAGTTGTTGCCTTTTGTCTCTGGATAATAAATAGCCTCACAGGCCTGAGGTCTTAGTGCTCTGTGGGCTTTCCTGGTGATTCGTGGTACTGAACACCCTTTTCCTGTGCCTGTTGGTCATTTCTGTGGCCAGCCTTAGAAGTATTCACATCCGGAGCGGAGTCTCCAAGGTTGAGCGCGATCACTGCATGGGCAAGCCCAGGGAAGGCCTGCGTGGCCGAAGGTTCAGGCAGGCTGCACAGGCCAGAGAGGAAACAAGAAAGGGGGTGGCAGTGAGTGCCCAGGATGAAGGGAAGGAGCTGCCACAGGTGTAAAAGGGTGGAGAGGGGAGGACGGACACAGAGGGAGGAGGGAGCCAGGCGGTGAAGGGTCCTGGGACTGGTGAGCGCTCTGTCCACCACGGTGCTGCCTGTGGGCAGGAGCCGGCAGGGCGTTGAGGCGGAGAGGAGCTTCCTGTGTCACAGAGGACTGCCGCAGGCTTCGCTCTCCTGACTGCTTCCAGCAGCTCTGGTGGTGAGCCCGTTTTTCTCATAACTCCTTGACTCCTTGCATCACCCATTTTCACTGTCCACCTGAAACACCTTTACCATGAACTTAATTACCATTATTAGTGGTTAAAACAAAAACTGAAAAAGGGCTTCCCCTACCTTTGGGAAGAAAGGGGTTTTTAGAGTTCGAAATAAATTGGGGTGCATCTGGTGTGTCTGGTCTTGTTCCCTTGGTCTCTTCCTAGAATGCATCAGTCTTTCGGCTAAGAAGAAGCGCATTTCTTTTACTTGACCTTAGACGCCCCC
>RJWH01011788.1:0-10849 GCA_004363575.1 Solenodon paradoxus | reverse complement strand
GATGCTTCTGGTTTGGGTGTCTGACTCCAGCAAAAAGGAATCTGTCCCAAAAAATTCAAGGAGACGCCTTACTCCAGCACCACGTGTCAAGTTAATTGGAAACAGCTCAGCGAAACTAAGATCCACCTTGTTTGAAGTTTGCAGGAGAAGAAAACTCTCCGTCAAAATGGTGCTCATGTGTCCCGGGGATGGACGGCCCCGCAGGGTCACCGGGGCGGCGCTCTCACACAGCCGTGGGACCTGCTGAGGTCGGGAGCCCAGAGCTGGCCGGCCGCCTGGAGTAACAGCGGGAAAGACCGGTGTCGTCAGACCCGGGCTGCTGAACCAGGGTCTCCAGTTTGCTGGTTGGCTCATTTTCCTGCCTACACACCTGCATACCTGCCGAGAGATTCTGGGGCACCTACTCTCTTACCCAGTCCCCATCGCTGCCAGAGCTTTTCTTCCCGTGTGGTCCGCTTGGTGCGCAGGACGGTCTCAGTCTAACTGCAGAGCCTTCCAGCAGTGGTGGCAGACCGTCCTCAGGGACCGCCCTTCGTCCCCAGCTCCACCTCTCCGTTTCCCTCCTTCACATCCACAGCCTCTGGCAATTGCTCAGCCCCGGCTTCCAGTTCGTTCAGCGTCTCTCCAGCTGTGTTGCTTCTGCCGTGTACGCCACCTGTCACATTTCCTATTTCAGCCATCCTGTTGTTCACACTTAGTAGTTCCAGCAGTTCTACTTTGTGTCCACTTGCTCATTTTTGACACTTTCTTCTTATAACGCTTTCAAAATCTTTACTTATCGACATGCACAAGAGACATGCAGTTCACATTCTAGCATCTGATAGTTACATCTCCGATCATGATTGGTCGTCTTACAGCCTGATTTCTGCTGACCCTGACTTTGGGGGTGGGCTTGCTTCCTTATGTGAACTGTGTTATTTGAGAGTAAGTTCGCCTTCAGACCTCGCTGTGCGGAGGGCTGAGTCTAAAGTCTGTTTCCTCCAAATACACACCTCCCAGTGCTCGGGGACTTGCGCCACTCAAGACTTCTTCAGTCTAAGTTCAGCTCTTTTCCCCAACAAAAGAAGTGCCATCGTGTGAATTCTAACTCTGAACTCCGTGGCTCAGGGCTTTAGGCTGGAAATTTTCTGAAGGCGTGATTGCCTTGTCCGGGTCCGCCCGAGTCACACCGGCCCCTTCAGCCAGGCGCGCCTGTCTTGCCTTCTCCCCAGTGTCCCTGTTTCAGTGGCGCACTTCGCACCTCGAGGGCTCTTGCTCCGGCTGTTTCTCCAGCCTCACCCGCCGCCGGCTGCAGCCCTCGGGGAGCGCTCGGTCCCGAAGCCAGTGTCCTGTTCAGTCCAGTCTCTGAACCTCCAGGGTGTCCCCAGAGAAGACCATTTTCAGAGTCACGCTTTCTTGTTTCAAGATGAGACAAATTCCTCTCCTTCTCCCCTGGCCCAGCCGTGGAAGGAAAGGCTTTTTTCTTTTTCTCTTTCATCCGCCATTTCAACATTTCACAGCGGAGTCTCTCCAGATGCGGAGGAAGTGGAGGGGGTGCTTTTAACCCTCCCTCCTCGGTCAGGTGGCGCCGCCCACTGTCTTTCTCTTCTGAACATCCTTCCTCAGTGTTTCTGTGAAAATATCCTCGTCCCACAGGCTCCCTTTCTTCAAGGAAGATGACACCAAAAGCGTCACCTGGTCAACCAAGCTGGAACTCTGGGGTCGGCCTCCACTCTTGCTCCCACACAGGTGGCGTGGAAACTTGCCGACTTCCCTCGCGAGCTGCCTGCCTGGCGCTTCCCCCAGCCGCCACCACGACCCCATTCCCGTGCTCGGTGGTCACCGCTTCCCAGCCAGCTGCTCCCCTCCGCTCCTTTCGGCCTCCCATCTGCAGGTGAGGGTCTTGCCGTCCTCCCCCCGGCACCTCCTCTCGCAGACAATGGCTCGTGCATGTTGCCAAAGGCCAGGTATCAGGGAATGGCTGCCCCGTGCACCAGCAGGTAAAACCTGCCCCTAAGTAGCTGCCCTTGGGGGCGCCACTGGGCCCGCTGACCTCACAAGCAGTCACGACCAGAATGAAGGGCTTTCGTTTCACGCGTCAGTGCCTTTCAAGGCGACCTCAAACTTGGCACGTGTGACCAAAACCGCATTCTTCCATTTTGCTCACACCGCCTCCACCGGTCCTTCTGTGACCGCCGGGTGTGCGACGAGCCCCCGTGTGCCCCTGGCTGGGCTGGAGAGCGCTCTGAGCTGCCAGCCCCGGTCGATGCTCCAGGCGTCGAGAGCAGGGTGCCGCACCGAACGCGCGGGCAGCACCCCGCAGAGCCGTGGGCCTGCCCCGGAGGGGCCGCCGTTCCCGTTTCAGGCCTGATTCCACCTTAGAGGAGTCCGACTGCGTGTGGAGGGGGCTGCGAGGCACACAGCTGATGTCGCGGTCGCTTCTGCAAGCCCGTGAGCCCAGGCACCGGCGGCGGCTGCGTGGTTTGGCTGCCGCCCTGCCCCTGTGCTTTCCTGCGACGCTGGACGCCACCGAGTGTCACTGCCGCACTTGGGAGGCGTGGGCAGCAGGCCTCTCCGGGAGGGGCCGGCGCGAAATGAGAAGACGAGCGCACAGCCCTGGTGGGTTCTGGGCTCAGGAGGCGCCGACCAGAAGTCGCTTCCTCCTCCTCCTCCGCCTTCCTGTTGACCAGCAGCATTGCCTGCACCTCTTGCCAAGGTGTGTACTCAGCGCTCCGCTGTCTAAATCAAACTCCCAGATGGAGAGTCCACGCTGGACACCTGACCGAGGCGGGCAGGTGCCTGGGTCCCCAGGTGCACCGGCGTTGGCCAGAGGTCAGCTCAGAAAGCGGAGGCGGCGTCGAGCCTGCACAACCCGGCAGGGCCGGGACCCTCTGTGCACACGCACGCGCCTGCGGTGCTGTGGGTGTGCGCACGGCTGCCGATGTGCCGCGTGGCTGTGCGCGTGTGCACACCTGGGTGTGCACAGCTTGCACGCCTGTCTCCGAGAACGTCATGCACGTGCATGCACGCAGTGTCTGGGGTGTGCGCGCGCCATGTGGCATGTGCATGTGAGCCGGCTCCCCCACAGGTTGGCCGCCCGTCCCACCCGCTCCCCCCGCACAGCCGGGCCCCATTAATCACGGGGACGGCACCTCGTAAAGCTGCCGCCCCCCCAGCCCACAGCGTTGCTGTGCAGATTTACGGACTGACGTCCGGTGATCGGCATGGCCGCTGCTTTCTGGGCAGCAGCTGTCCTGGGGGATGCAGAGCAGTGACCCGGCGGAAGTCTGTGCCACCGGGGCTGGGCCCCTAGTGCAGCGGCCCTCCCAGAAGGGCCACGGGCCGCGGGCAGGTGCTGCCTGTCCTCCGCGAGCCCTGAACCCGCAGTCTGCACACGGGCCTCGTCGGCCTGCGCAGAGCAGTAACCTGGGATCTGGCCGCAGCCCGGCCGGCCCGGCGCGTCAGGACCCAGGCACCACGGCTGCTCACGCCCGGAAGCCCGCTGCCTCTGGGGACACCGCCCCACCACGCGAACGCAAGCTACGCGTGAGGGGCTGAGCCCCGGAGGGCGCTTGTCTGCGGGCGGGTTCCCGAGGCCCGGTGGGTGGACAGGACAGGACAGGACCGATGGAGTTGGGCTGGGAACAGGGCACCCTCTGCTGCGTCTGCCCCACTGCAGCAGGGAAATAGGGGAGGGAAGGGGAGGCGAAGGGTGGGCGGGAAGGCGGCAGAGGGCAGGCCGGACTGTGACAGCACCGGAGAGCGTGCCCGTGCGGCTCCCGCGTGCTTTGCCAGAGTTCTGTGGTCCGCCGCTCCCTTCTCCCCCTTGGTCAGCAGGCCTGGGGGTGCCTGCTCCCTTGCGGCTCGGCTCTGACCTCCCCTTTTCTCGTCATTCTCGTGGGCTCCATGTCTCTGGCCCCTGCACCCCGCTGGCTTAGCAGCTGGGAAGACCCCGCTGATGTTCAGAGAGCCGTTCACCCAACAGGGTGGACCGGCTGATGTCCCCGAGGGGTCACCTATGGGCCTCTCCCCAGTGGCCTTCTGACCCAGATCCAGCGTCCAGCAGCCCGTGACAGCTCCTGGCCTGGCCAGCGTGTGCCGTGCCCGCCCCTCAGGCAGGGGCATTCTAGTGTCTCCGAGGAGCTCCCAGGAGGAGGAAATCGCTGGAACGAGCCACTGGCCATGGGGCACGCTGTGCCGGGCAGAACCCAGGTGCGCCGTGCTCACACTCACACCTGTCACTGTGTCGCGCCCGCCCGCCCAGGGCTGTGCTGGACGGGTCTGGCCCTGCGCTGGGCACCTTGTCTCAATGTCCCATCAGTAGATGGGGAGGCCCGTCCTCGGCGATGTCTCTGCGCCATCACTGCATGCGATGGGCTCCAGGCTGCTGCTGTAAAGTGGAGCGGCTGTGTCGCTGGTGTGTTCCTTTCTGACGCAGGGCAGTGTCCCGCCGTCTGCAGGCACCACCCGGTTACAAGTGGGAGGACGGCCGGGTTGCTGGCGGTTGGGGCTTTCGTGACCGAGGCCGCCAGGTGCGTTCCCAAACACGGCCGTGTGCTCTTGTCTTCGTTTCCGTGGAACCATCTTGGGGAGGGATGACTGCATCACCTGGAAGTTTAGTCTAACTTAGGAGGTGCCGCTGCTTTCCGTGGCCGGGCTGTCCTCCATTCCCACTGGCGTGCGGAGCATCTCAGCTGTCCCGCCGTCTCGGCCACCCTCTGGTCTTTGTTATTTTGACCATTCCGCACAGAACCGTTTCCTGTCCCCAAAGATGGGCTGGGACTGTGGCAACCTTATGCGCAGACCCGGGTGCCCACAGGCCCTCAGGCTTCAACACGAGGCCCGGGTGGGAAGGGCAGAGGCAGACGCGTCCTCACGTCACTGAGGAGACACGACAGAGTCAACGTGAGGCCGCAGGACCGCATGCTCTGTTTCACAGCTCATTCATCAGCTTGACTTAGTAAACGGCGGTGTGAAGGCTTCTTTCTGGGGACTTTCCCAGGCCCCATCTGTTTCTTATTTCAAGGAAGATTGATGTGGACGTGGCTGGTGTGCGCGAGAGAGACTGTAGGAGAGGAAGAGGATATTCCAGGGTTGCCGGCCTCATCCCGCACATTCTGACGCAGCAGAGGTGTCCACGCCCCCCAGACGTGTCGGCTGGTGGACACGTCTTCTCTGCTGCCGAGCAGCCCACCTCGGAGGGCCTGGGGTCCTAGCACTCCTGTCCACAACAGAGCAGGCCCGTGAGAGTCCCCCTCCCAAATGCTGCCTCAGCAGCTTTGTGCACACTCTTGGACCCAGAATGGGTACAAATTTAGATTAAAAACCATGAAATGAGCCTGTAGGAGTCTGCTCTGAGACCCCATGGTTCTGGGATCACCAGATGAGGGGTGAAAGGAGACCAAGCTGAGTCCCCAGCCCCATTCCCAAGGAAGGACCGTAACACTGATCAAAACTGCAAATGTGACTTTCCCGCAATGCGCTGCCCAACATCACTGTTCTGGAAGCTCCCAGGCCCGTCCAGGGGACTGTGTGTGTTCGAGAGAAGACAGGTCTGCAGAGGGGAGCGGCGGTGGTGGCACTTCCTTAGATGCTGAACAGTGGTGCCTTCACATCTCAAGCTGTCCTCCAGGTCACCCCACCGTCACCGAGAAAGACACCGCTGTCATGTCCAACAAAATAGGCGGGACTGCACAGCAAGGGTCTGGGTGACACTTAGCAGGTCGCTCTGCAGGGGCAGGTCCTGCGGCTGCGGCCGGGGGGCTCCGCTTCCTCCTTGGATGCAGGGGTGCACCGCGCAGGGCTGTATAGTCCAGCAGTAGCTGTCTCACCGCAAATGCACCGTCTCTCCGTGAAAATACCCAACAGGAGGGGTTGGGGGGCACACACAGTGCTCGGCAGGGTTTCCACATTCTCAGTTCCAAAGACAGCAGGCCAAGGAGGAGTCGGGAGGGCCCTTCTTTGTGCCAGGCCACCGCGCTGGGCGCCCAGCTCTTCCCTGCACCCCATGAGCTGCCCTCACGCAGGTCAGATCGTGTTCTTCATAAAGACGACGAGAAACCAGGGGCTGAGAACGAGCGCCTCCAGGAGTTCAGAGAAACAGGTCGAGATGTGCCCGTGCGGGGGACGTGACTCGGAAACGCGGGCACGTCGGCACCCCTGCGGCCGCTGCCACCTGAAGGCTCACCGAGGGCGCCTGCCATTCCCGCGAGGGGATCGATGGAAGCTTGGGGAAGGACCAGTGCGCTTGGAGCGGGGGAGGTTACGCCCCTAGGAGAACAGACACGCCAGGCCCTGGCAGCCATGCCCACCCTGTGTGTGGAGCTGGGGCGGGTTGAGAGACCACGTTTACATGACCTCCCCCCCGTGCTTCCAGGAACCCAGCCCAGGAAGGACGGGGGACAGGCCCCAAGTTAACGGCTCACCCTGCTTCTTGAAGATGCCTGAAAAAAAGAGCAAATGAAACCTCAGTTGCTGGTGGGAATGAAAAACGCTGAAGCCACTTTGGAAAAGAGTCTGGTCACTCTTCAAACTGGGTAGATGTGAGTGCCGGAGACTTCACTCCTGGGCGCATACCCGAGGGAAATGAGCGGATTTGTCCACACACCTGCTTGTCTGCAAGTGTTGGTCGCCTCTAAAGCCCCCGCAGACACTAAGCACAGGCCCACTTCTAACAAGATAAACATGATAAACGTAAGCCTCACAGGAAGGCTAGTGTCCATCATGTCCTTTAACTTGATACATCATGTTCCCTTTCCAGCCAACATTGACAAAGCAAACTAAGACACCGGAAACGCACAGTCTGAAAAGACAGAGACACAGGTTTTGGAATATCATACAGAACAAGTAAACTAATTATGATTAAAATATTAAGTGCTTTGATAGAAAAGAAGGCCATATACGAGAATGAATCATGGAAGAAGAGAGAAACTCTAAAACATAATCAAAAGGGAATGCTAGAAATTAAAACAATGAAACAGCAATGAAGCTCATGAGGATACAGATGAAGAAAGAATTAATGACCTTGAAGAAACTTTCAAAACTAAATGCAGAAAGAAAAAAGAATTAAAAAAATAATATTCGCAAACTTCAGGACATTTGTAAAAGATGTAACATACACATCATGAGAATATCAGGGAGAGAAGAAATAAAGAAAAGACCAGAAGAAATAAATAATTGATACGATAATGACTGAGAATGTTCAGAAATAAATAACAGACACCAAACCACAAATCCAAGAAGCTTAGTGAATAGTACACATGATAAATGCCCCAAATCTGCATCCAGCACATCAAATCCAAACTGCAGGAATCCGAAGAGAAAGAGAAATCATGGAAGAAATCAGAGGAATCTATAGAGGAACAAGGATTACACTAGAGTTTTATTCCCAAATCTTGAAAGCCAAGAGAGTGACGTATTCAGATGGTTAAAGAAAAAGGACCCACCAGCCTGGGATTCTGTGTCAGCACACTTAGACTTCAGGGGAAGGAGAAATACAGACTTTCCCACACAACCAAAAATGGAGGTAAATGAAAACCACTTCATCAGACCTCCAAGAAATCTTAAAAGAAATTCTCCAGAGAGAACAAAACATAAATTAAGAAAGTGTTAAAAAAAAAAAAAGCATGAATGAAAATAAAATCATGTTTTTGTTTATTCTTAATTGCTCTAATAGGTGGTTTGTTCAAAGCGATAGTGGTAAATGCAGGAGGTGATTATCTCAGGGATAACAGATCAAGTAGTAAGAGGGACAGGAGGACGGATTTGAGAATATTTTTTAATGGATTAGATTTGTTGTAAATGGATATTACAAACTCTGTGGCAGCTACAAAACAGCATTTTTAGTCCATAATGGAAACGCTAAGGAGTGAAAATGGAATTATATGAAACAATCCATCACAACCAGAGAAGACATAAAAGAGGGCAAAATTGAAATGAAATAACTTTTGCAACGAATAGAAAACAGTTACAAATATGGATTTAAACCAACTATATCAATTATCATTTTAATTGTGGTCTAAACAAACAATGAAAAGACAGAAACTGTCAGAGTAGATTAAGCAATGACTCAACTGTGTTGTTAACAAGAAAGGCTTAGATATGGAAAGCGTAGGCATAGAGAAAAGTATACCATACTAACATCTGTCAAAAGAAAGCTGGAGCATCTGTATTAATTTCAGACAAAGAAGACTGCAGAATAAAAATAATTGTCAGGATACATGGCGACATTACATAATGACATTGGTGTCACTTCCCCAAGGCATAACATCGTTAATGTGTCAAAACACAGGAAGCAAAGCTGATAGAAGTGTCAGGAAAAATAGAGCCATGATTGTAGTTGACAGTTTCCACGCCATCATTCAGCAGATAGAAAATGAGGAAAACAATGCTTGTACAGAACCGCACCCTAAGAACTGGAACTGCCTGATCCATTACAGAGACTATGAATCTCCTTACACAGAGCATTCACCAAGGTAGGCCGTGTCCTGGACCATAAAGCAGAGCTGGATATATTTAAATGAATAGAAATCATACAAAGCATATTTTCAGACCACAATGGAATGAAGCTAGAAATCAACAATAAAAATTAGCTGGGAAATCCACGCTCACAGACCAAATAGCACACTAAACACATGAGTCAAAGAAGAAATATAAAGAGAAATATTTAGAAACAAATGAAAACAGAAATGTACTTTAACAAAACATGTGGGACGCAGTGAAAACAGTGTAGAGGAAAATTTAAAGCACTTAGGTCATGGGTTAAAAGAGAAAAATTTTAAAACTCCATAACCGGGCACACCCTGGTGGTCGAGCAGACGCGGCCACTGGGAGCCGTACACATATATCCCGGGGACCCAGGTTCCAGACCCTGGGCTGGTGGGAGCGGCCAACATGAACAAATAAATTCAATAAATAGTAACTTTCATTAAAAAAAATCTAAGTTCCCACCTCAGGAAACTATAAACTACTTGCAATGTAAGTCTAAAGCAATCAGAAGAAAAGAAATTGTGATGATTATACAGAAATCAATGAAATTGAATATAGAAAATCAATTGTGAAAAATTAAACAAGACCAAATCTGAATCTTTGAAAATACCAATAAATTTGAGAAACCCTTCGCCAGATTAATCAAGAAACAGAGAGAAGACACGAACTGCTAACATCAGGAATGGAAGAGGGAGCATCTCAATGAAGGAATATTGTCAGCAACTTTCTAGAGGAAACGTTTCCTGATTCCATGAGGTCAGCATGACCCTGACGTCAATACTTGTGAAAATGAAAACCTCGGGCCATAACTCCTCTGCGTAGAACCATAAATCTCCAGCAAAATTTGAGCACGTCAAATCCAACAATGTCTAAAGAGCATCACCCACTGCAACCAAATAAGCACTAGTCCTTATGAATAAACTAGGTCAGCATTCAAAGACCAGTCACGCAACAAACCTTCTCGGCAGGATGAAGAAGAATAAACATAAGATCATGTGAATTGATGCAGAAAACCTTTACACAAAAGCAACATCCATTCACAAAAAAGCTCTTAGCAAACTAGTAATTGATAAAGTAATCTTGATAAAGACCATTTAGAAAATCCAACAGCTAATACATTACTTAATGGAGTCAACTCCACGTTTACCTCAAAGATCAGAAATAAAGCATCTTTTCACCTCCTCTTCGCTGTATTGGAAATCCTGGCTAGTATAGTGACACCCACAGATGAAAGGACTCTAGTCAATGGCGTTTAACAACCAGTGAAGTGCAGACAGATACAGAGGATGACAGATAGGTGACAGATGGACTGTAGCTACAGAGACCGAGAGAGATGTAGATATCGATGCTGGAAGGAAATGCCTGAGTGAAGAGAGGAAAGCGGCTTAGAGCCAGGCTCTCACTGCTGGACACGCACTGATCATCCGTGGGAGGAGGTGAGAATGACCCCTGGGTGCTGGATTAGAGTTGGAGGCTCCAGTGAGAAGGCTACACGGAGAAATAAGAATTTCCTTCCCCTGGCTGTTGAGAGACCCGAAAAGAAGAGCCTCCCTAGAAGCAGGAGATACCTGGATCTGGATTTCTAGTACTAATCTCCAGCAGAAGGGACAGGGGTCCTGAGAGAAACGGCTGACTAGGTCTGGGCAGGAAATAAACCGGGTGAGCCCCGAAGTGAGGGAGGAGGCGGGGCGGGGGGGGAGGGAGTTAAGAAGAGGGAGGTAGGAAGAGGGGCCCAAAGCGTCTCTGGACACTGTCCCAGGTGTCCTGGGGAGGAAAGCCCACTGGGGACACAGTCAGACTGAGTCTGATGGCGGGCGCCCTCCTCAGTGACCCCGCACGTGGAGGGGTGCCGTGGTGGGAAACGAGCAGCTCCGGAAGCAGGTCCTCTGCGCTCCTGCCACGTCACCTTCTAACACCAGGAGCCCAGGGGCCGGTGGGGAGCAGGCTCCCTGGGGTGTCCGCTCACAGACCCCCTGGGAGCCCCAGGCAGGCTACGCGAGATTCGCGCCCTGGCCTGCGGGACCAGCTGGTGGGAGCAGGTCACAGGTCTGGCTCCTGGCCCCACGCCCCAGGCCCTGGCTGGTTTGTCCTTCCTGCCCCGACCTTTCCGGGGCCCTGGTGGCTGCTGCACGGCCTCCAGGGAAGGCGGTTCTGGCAGGCCTGGCATCGCGGGGTCACATTCAAGGGCAGGCAGTTCGTGAGCCAGGAGCCTGGAGACGCCCAGCCCTCTGGACAAGGGTGTGAAGACTCACCCAGAATGTTCTACAGTGTAGGGAAACTGGAGGCCACGGGGCTTCTGCACGGGCCCCGGGGAGGACACGGGGGTTGGGGGAGGACACGGGGGTTGGGGGAGGACGCGCGGGCCCCGGGGAGGACGCGCGGG
>RJWH01011787.1:0-10851 GCA_004363575.1 Solenodon paradoxus | reverse complement strand
CATCGCCACCCTGCCGCTGACCTGCTGGTTGACGGCAGTGGCTGCCGCTCACCGGCACGTGCTCGTGGGGCCCGGGCTCTGAGAGCTGACTCGCGTCCCTCACCTGGACGCGGTCACAGGCCCCGTCAGGAGCCACGTATCACAGAGGAGCCCTCAGGACGGGCGGGGTCCGCGCTCCGGGGGCCGAGGCTGCGGGGCGGCAGAGTCCGAGTCCAGAACCGCTGGCCACTGACCCCAGGCTGGCTGTCCCCTGCTGGTGGGAAGGGCCCCGGTGACTGCCGCAGACGCCTCTTCCTGGGAAAAGTGCTTCCCTGAGACAGTGATTCCAGGGTAGCAGGACACGCCGAGACTTCTCCGAGGGACAGGAATTTTGTCTGAAGTCCCAAAGCTAGAGCTGCTGGAAGCCGCTCATTGGAACGAGAAACGTCACGTGAGCCGGCGACCACCATGCACCTGAGAGAAGAGACATCTGGATGGAGATCGCAGGAGGGAATGAGATGCTCTTCAAATCCAAAGCAAGTAAGAGGGTTTGAGACGCTGCAGAAACCTGGGTGTGCAAGGAGGCCACGCACATTGTCCTCCATGACTAGATGAAATCTGAGCCTGGCCTAGGCCCCCAGCAGAACAGAGGGAGGTCAACCATCCTGGAGCCCTGGGACTTCACGCAGTTGCTGAATCAATCCCTTCCTGAAGTCCACCTGATGGCCGGTCTTTGGAAGCTAACGAATTCCCTCACCATGTCAGATTCAGGATTGCAGTTTTGTGCAGGTGAAACAGGAAATTGGAAGAAAGTAAAGACTTTAACGCACTGAGTCACTCTTAGCTCACAAGCCAGCCTTAAGGCCCTAAAATAAGAAAGTTCAGTTAGGCAATGAGTGTTGAGATAACCGTATGGTCCAGTTTGTGCACAGAACCCCACACCCCCGGGGCCTCAGGGGGAGCCGTCCTGTTCCTGGAGCCTCCCTGGATGAATTGGACGTGCAGAATGAGAATTTTAGATAATGGAAAATGTCAAACACATTACTACGGAAACCTGTAACAGCCATAGTTGCAGATTATCAACTGCCTTTGTTCCCTGTGCCTCTCTGTGTGTCTATAAAAACCCTGAGTTGCTTTCACAAATTACTGCATGATTTGGGTGAAACCCCATACAGTCGCCGGCAGGAATAAATCTCCTCTTAAAATTCTGGCACGTCTCTTTGATCTCGTTGGTCACTTTGTGACACAGCCTAGAGCTAACAGACACAGCACCCCTTCCAGGAAGCCTTCTCTGACCCAGCACCCAGCACGCCCTCCCTTCTCTGACGCTCAGGGCCTTTCCCAATGCACTCACCCCAGCACCTGTGTGTATTCATGTCCCTGCAAACCTCCCCACTAGCCACAGGGCGCCCAGAACAAGGTCTGATTCAGCTCTCTGCTTAACCAGGTCCTTCATTTAGTAGGTGCTTTGTGGATTTGATTGTGCAAATAATGAGACATGTAGAAGCCAGGAATCTCCTTTTTTTTTTTTTTTATGTTTATATTTTAGAAACTAAGCAAATTAATTATTTTGGTTTCACTTTTAAAGAAACACGTCATTGTAACTGGCTTTTCAGACCACAGGGCAAGGCTTAGCTGCAAAGGGTTGGATATTTACATGTTACGGTAACCAACCTGCTGATTTTGTGATTACCATCAAGGCCCCGCCCCTTTTTTCCAGGTGATAGTATTTGAAGATTCAGATTTCCTTCTAGCGAGTAACTTAACAGACACATCCAACATTCACATGTGACAGGCGGCGGCCAAGATAAAGGCGCACAGGGGACTTGGGGCCACCGATGGGATTTTCAGGGACCCATCCTCTCATTACTTGTATGGGCTGCTCATCCTCACCAGGGAGAGATGTCGGCTCCAGCACACAGCCCAGGCTGGGCCTTCTGAGGAGAAAATCAGAGTCCCCTGACTGCCTTGGAAAGGAGAGCTGAAGAAAAGGTGTTAGGGTCATGTGGTATTAACCACAGCAGACATGCCAGCAGCCGCCTTGCACGTGGAAAGGGGCCCTAGGAAGCTAGGGCGAGGAGGGCCCTCAGCATCAGGACCAGAAACACCACAGGACAGGTGGACAGGTGGGGTGGGGTGGGGTGGGGGTCTGAAATCTCCATCCCCCCAGAGCCTACCTGCCCACGGTCTTCCCATCACAGCAAAGAGCACCCCACCCTTCCCAAGGGAAGTTTCTGGAGTCTTGCCCTGGATCCCTTCCTTGCCACTCCCTGTGAGTCAGCAAGCAGATTACTGTAGGCCACCTTGGCAAATGAGGAAACTGAGGCACGGCCAAGGTAAGTGACTCACTTTCTTCAAGGGGCTCATTACTGTGGGGCCCGTAGCCAGAGGCTGCAGTGCAGGCCTGAGCCTGAGGCCTGGCTGGTCCCAACTCGGCACCTAGTTGCTGAGAAGCTGCTGACCCCTGTTGCCTCAATTTTTCCATCTGTAAAACGGGGAACCGGCACAACTGAGCCATGGCTTTTATGGGCATGATGACACCCAGCACATCCAGGGGAGGAGCCGACTCTGGGGCCAGGTGGCCGGTCAGCCCACCAGTCTGCCACTCACTCCAAGAGCCTGGACAGGTCACCACAAGGCCATCTGCAGACAAGGACAAAAGCAGTGCCTGGCACAGGGCGCTTATGAAGATAAAATGGTTTGAAATGTTAGTGTGAATGGCTTTTTTTTTGTGAAACAGAAGAGCAGGACCCCCACAGAGTAAGCACAGTGAAAATATGTGTTAAATGAAAATGAACAAAATGCTTGCAAAGTGCTCAGTGTCCAATCAGCTTGTGAATTTTAGGCTCTCGTTTTCATTGACAAAGTCAGTCCCAAACCCGGGGGCATCCTGACCCGCCTGCTTCCCTCCACCTGGGGCCACAGTGGGGCTCCTGGACCCCGTGTACCCGCTCTCCTCTGTGGCCCCTTCATCTGCCCCACCGCCCCACCACCCAGCTCCCCAACGTGCACACACGCTCACACAGGCACACTCACAGGTGCACCCTCACTCTCACACCTGGGCACACAGGCACACTCACAGGTGCACCCTCACTCTCACACCTGGGCACACAGGCACACTCACAGGTGCACCCTCACTCTCACACCTGGGCACACAGGCACACTCACACATGCTTATGTGCATACACACAACACACGAACACACTCACATGTGCACACTTACATACGCAGGGACTCAGGTGCACACTCAGTCTCGCTGTGAACTCACACTCACACATAGACACACGCAGTCTCACACTCACATCTGCACACTTCTGCGTGAAGGGACACATGTACACAATTGGTTCACACACGTGTGCACACGCTCACCGTGAATTCACTCTCACACATGGACACACCGACTCCCACACAGCCTCACACGTGGACACACATGCTCACACTCTCAAATGCACATGGACACACTGCACTCACACACGTACACACGCCCATGCACACAGGAGCCCATGAGGCCCTGAGGTTGTGTGTGAACTGTGGCTGCCTGCCCTGTCCCTGGGGCTCCCTGCCCGCACCTGCCAGGACTCAGGCTGGCCCCGCGAGGGCCCTGCTGGGACTCGCTCTGCGCGCAGAGGACGCAGGGGCTGGACAGGTCCCCACAGGACTCCCTCCCGCCCACCCTTCTCTGTCCCCTCACAGGCAGGATGGGCTCCAGGGGACAGGCCCGTCCTCTGAAGCCCAGGCTGGGGGCCCACCGTCAGCGTACAGGCAGCGGGCAGAGCAGGGGCGTCCAGGAGGGGAGGGTACAGGGAAGGAGCGGGAGGTGCTGCTCTGGGGGAGCTGGAAGGGCTCTGGTGGGAAGGGAATCCATCCAAGGGTGGGCTGGGAGTGTGGGTGGAAGCCCGGCCCCCACCTGTCACCCATCTACTCTGTACAGCCTGTGACTGAATGACAGATGTCAGATGTCTTAATTATACACATGTGTTTTAACAACAAAGCTTACATACTTGACTTAATTGGAAAATAAACTGGAATTTTAAAAAGGAAAAACAAACAAACAAAGACTCAAGTCCTCCCAGGTGCTAATTTCCACTGAGGCTCGGCGCTCTGAGGCCAGCTCTCCGTGTGAAAGGAGTGATCGGATGTTAGAAAAGTTAGTCATGTCGGCAGCATGAAAGTCAGACTTTTCTTCGCAAAGCAAAGGGGAATTTCAAGAGACTAGCTTTCTCAGGAAAGCCTGCGGGACATGCATCATGGCTCCTGGCGAAGGCTTGTCCCGACCTACAGCTTCACCTTCCTGTGCACGCCCACCCCGCTGCTTGTGTCTGCAGCCCTGTGCTGGAGGGAACTTTCCAGAACAGGCGGCCACCTTGTGGGCGTACACACACGCACAAGCACACACGCGCACGCATGCACGCATGCACACATGCATGCACACACGCATACAAAACACGCAGGCACGCACAGCAGGCTGGAAAAATCTCAGGGACGTAAAACCCACCCCCTTCCGACCAGCGACTCGCGGGAGGTGGTGTGTGAATAAGGAAGAAGCTTCAAGGCCCCCTCTGAAGGCAACCTCTGACCCATGGCTTTGCCTTGCTTGTGGGTCCTTCCACGTCTACCTTAGAGTGGTCTAGGAAAGGCCTCCTAGTCTCACATAGGACATCTTTCTCCCCGCACCAGCAGAGGGATCCCTGGCTCCCCCGCCCCCAGTCCTCAGTGTCAGACCCCTGTCCGCTGAGATTCAGTCCAGAGAGGCCCGGAGGCACCTGATGCTGGTGACTAGAGGAACTCAGCCCCACCCTCTGCACCGGCACATACCAGAGAGGTGGGGGGGCTCTGCACCCTGGTCCCTACTCCCCACACCCCACACCGCACGCGGACGTCTCTTCCATTGGCTGCTCCCGAATGGCTCCCTTATCACAAACCAGTGAGTGCAAGTAAAGTGTCCTGAGTCTGTGGACTGTCCTAGAGCAGCTCGGGCCCGAGGGGCTCCTGGAAACTCCTATTTAAAGCAGTGTGGGTGACTCGGGACTTGTCTGAATCAGGGCAGCCTTAGGACATTGAGGCTGTAACTGGGAAGGTCTGTGCGAATTCTGGGCACTTAGCATCAGAGCTGAATTGAACTGAATTGCCGGACACTCAGCTGGTCAGAAAAATGGTGGTTTGTGCTGGAAAGCATCTCACACTTAGCAAGGGAAATCATCAGGTGTGTGGCGGATGACGTGCTGAAATGAGGGAGAGAGGAGACCTCTGACTTAGGCAGAAAGATGGATGAAGGGGCCCATCTCTGAGATGACAAACACAAGAGAGGACCAGGAATGGGACAGGGGATGCAGGTTGAGCCTTAGGCAAGCTGAGTCTGAATGGCTTTTGAACCATTATGGTGACAATGTCAGGGAACCTAAAAAACTAGGTCCATGGGGTCTTCAACTCGGAGAGGCAGAGAGACACCTTGCCCGGAGATGGGAAATGAAGATGGAACCTTGCATTAGAGATGGGGAAACTGAGGCACAGAACAGGAGAGAAACTGACAAAGGCCACACTATGGCAGGCTAGTGGCCCAGTACCCTTGCTTTGACAGGCTGGTTGAGACCCTCCACAGACATCCCCGTGCTAACTACGGGGACTCGTCCAGCTTACCCCACAGGTAAAAAAGGCCTCTGCGGGTGTGGTTACGTTGCGGTTCTCCAGCTGGTGAGATGATCCCGGATCACCTGGTAGGCGGAATGTAATCACAGGCCCTCGCCAGAGGGAGGGTCGATGTGAAGAGGGGGCCTAGATCAGGGTGACGCCTGCAAGGGAGGCAGGCCTCCTGGAGCGGCCGGAGGGTCTCCGGATGGAACTGGCCGTGATTTTCACCCCACGAGACTCCTTCGTGACTCCTGGCCTCCAGGATTTTAGGGAAGTAAAGTTGTGCTGTTTTAAGTCACTGCTTTTGGGGAATGAGTTTCAGCCACTTTCTGAAAGGAGGAGCGTAAAGCTGGGGGACCAGGTTCCAGCTGCAATAATGGGGCTCTCGACAATGACTTGATTTAACAAGAAGCAGGTTCCGTGGTTCCTTTCCCTCCTCCTTCTCTGCCTTCAGGTTGGCAACGTCTCTGCCTATAATCAAAATATGACTGTCCCAATCCCAAACCGTGACCTCCAGTGACAGCATCGAGAGGAAAATGAAGCGCAGAGGGGAATCGGGTGTCCTCTTTCTGAGGAACCCTTGATTGAATGAAGAGAGAAGTATTTTCACAAACACCAGGGGCTTCCCTTTCCCTCTCTCCTCCGCCAGACTGGTCTCATCCTGGGATCGCACTGACAGACGAAGTGCTGATCACGAAGTGCTGATCACTTTCCTTATGCAGAAGCAAAGTTTGCCTGGAAAAGTCCTCAAATGTTCTTTCTGAACTTACTTCCATATTCCCAGGTCCCGAGAGACTAGCCTCCTTCCTCTAAATTCCGCCTTTGAGTCAACAATTCTGAGAACAGGACAGAATGGACAGAGACTGGCCAAATCAGAAGAAAGGTCCTTTCTGCAGGATTGCAGCTGCCGTCTGACCAGAGCCCGCCACGCTTGCAGCTGGCGCTCCGGCAAGTATGGCTCCTTGCCCTCTGAGCCCGCATGGTCCCCGTGTTTGGAGAGGCCCACCCTCTGGGGGGTTCAAACAGCCGTTCCATTGCAGGCAGAGGCTCAGAGTTTTGGAGACTAGATTGCGTTAACAAAGAAGAGGGGGACTAGGCACTGGGAAAGCAATCTGTCACTGCTGCCACCACGTCTTCAGCAGACTCAACTTGTGGACTCTTTCACCTACTCAACTCGAACCCAGTGGTTCTCAGCCAGGGAGGACTGTGTCCCTAAGGAACGCTTGGCACTGCCTGGAGCCGTGTTTGGCTTCACAACTGGGAGGACGCTGCTGCTTACACCTGGTGGTTAAAGGCCAGGAATGCTGTTAACACCCTAAAATGCATGGGCCCCACCACAAAGAATGACCTGGCCCCTCTCTCAATAGTGTCAAGGTTGACAAACGCTGATCTAATCCTTTGGGAACAGGATAGGGTTGCCTGATTTAGCAAAGGACAGATGTGTTTATACTAAAACAGAAGAATTCCTTGTTTCTCTGAAGTTCAATTTTCTTTCTTGTTTGGAAAAAGTATTTTTTATAGTCGTATTTATTATTTCTTGCATTGATGATGCTGACGTTCAAATATCATCGACTTGCCTATCTTTTATCTGACAGCCTCAGAAGAGGGTCCTGCCCTATATCCCCATGTCTGCTCTGGCCTGATCCATAACAGCTTCATGAATATCTATCAACTGAATGAATAAATGACCATCTTATCAACTCGCCAGAGATGTGGCAGGCCACTGCGTATCCTGCTAAATCCGATCGAGGCAAATTTGGGGGCCTGCAAGTGTGGAAATAAGGAGACAAAGCGGAGTCACACACACCCAGGGAATCGGAAATGAAGCTGGAGGGGCAGGGAGAAGCGCAGCCAACACACATCTGTCCCCGGCGCGGCCTAGTGGACATGATGCCGAGACGTGCTGTGGACCTGCACTAGCTGCGGCCTGCGGCGGGCAGGCAGCTGCTTCTTGCCTGGTTCCCCATCAATCCTGCCTGCTCAGAACAACCCTGTAAGATGCCCGCCACCTGTAAATGCTGTTGGCCCCCCATGCCCTTTGGAGAACATGGTTCCATTTTATACTATGTTCGCCCAAACTGCAATTCCTAAGACCCTGAATAAATTTATCTGTTTCTTCACAGTTTTGCCTCAATTTGTTGACACAGACAGGCCCCAGACACAGGGCCAGCCCCTCCCCTGCCAGGCTCACCGCGAGGCACCCCCAGAGCAGCTCACTGGCTCGCCTCTCTTATCTGCTCTTGGGGAGGCCTGACGTTCTGCTCAGACGTGACAGCAGGGTCAGGACTCGGCCTGTGGGTGGCCCAGGAACACATCTGTTGGGGGCTTTGTGCTGCCGCGTCCAAGCTGAGGCAGACAGTGGTGGCCCTCAGTCCCAAAGAGTGTCTGTCAATGGCTCATGGGGTGAGGTCCTGTTCAAGATAAAGAAACAAGCCACTTAAAAATCCACTTAATAATCTAAACAGAACATCAACTGGGAGCCCTTATAACCCAGCTTAGGGTCTTTATGAACCCAGGGTAAGAAACTGCATACAGCTTAATAAACATTTATCAACTGAATGAATAAATAAACAAATTACCATCTCACCCCTTTATACACAAGGGGACTTTCGGAAGGTTGACAGAAGGTTCAGTCTATTTTGGAGACTATAGAGGTGTCTCTCTCAGGGCCCATGCAATTAACATTTCTCATTCTGGTTAAATGAACTGTCATTATGCACTTTTCATGAGCCAGGGACCTTTGGCACATTTTATCTCCGTTATTCTCACTTCATCCCCAGGCCACACCACAGTGTCCTGGATGAAATTAGCCCCATTCTAAAGATGAGGAAACTGAGCCAGAGGCCATCGGCGAAGCGGTGGTCAGCCAATGCGGGCAGAGCCCGGGTCAGTTAGAACCTCTGCTCAACTTGGGGCGGCTCGGCTCTGCTTTTGTGGAACCCCCACCAGCGCTGATCCGTTCACTAGCAAATTTTCTGGAAAGTGATTGTATAATGAGGTACACTGAAAAGATCTAAACTGAGTTGTCAAATGAACACTGCTTTCCCCCTTTAGGAAACTATTGTCCACTAGAGACCCATGAGATTAATCCTGCCCACAGAGAGTGGTCCTTCTGTGACCAGGGCGGAGTCACGCATTTTAATAGTCAATCACCCATGGACTAACGCTGTGTCTAGTGATCTCGCAGGTAAAGTTTACATGCTTTATCTTCCTTGTCCATTTACCCCGAAGAGAACTATTGGTGGATGGTGAAGCCGCGAGACAAATTGTCACTGCTATCTGTGTTCTTGAAAGAGTGTCTTCACTGGAGGTGGCCAGACCGATTTCTCCTGGCAAGGAGACTGATTAGATACCCTGGGTCCACCCAGGACAGCAATTACACCTGCTCATAATTTTCCCCGCTCCCAGACTGCGTCCTTAATCCTGAATATGCACTTTTAGGCATCGGGTGTTAGTTTAAATTACACTATCCAATTATTCGTAATTAAGGGAGAAAATGGGTTCCATGCCGAAAAGACTCGCCCTGTTCTGCTGAAGTAAATCTTGTCTCTGCCGGCATGCCAGCCCAGGGCGGCCGCCTGAAACACAATTAACTTTCTTCTGACTTAAGGAGAGTTTATGTAGTTATTTTTCATAATCATAATACCTCCAGACAGAGTAACAGTGCTTTTTCTCTCCTGTAATTGCATTTCAACCAACAGGACAGCTTGGGTGTAACTGAAAGCTCAGAATGAGCCACACGAGTGTGGAAGAGGCTGGGACTGGGCCATAAAACCATGCACAACTGTTGCCACTCAGGAACAGAGAGTTTTATCACAAGCCCTGAGAGAGGCCTGACAGCCTCTTCGACTCTTCTAGAAAGGAGTTTCAGCTCAATTTCATGAAGGCCCCCTGGGTGCCAGCCATGTGCCCTTGTGCTCGGGGCCTTCCGAATGCCTCCCAGGGCACAGTCATTTTCCCACTTTCAACGTGTCTCCTTTACACATCGATCTGTGAGGTACATTCAAAGCTTGACTTTTACAACCCTCATAAAATCCCATCTGCTCCAAGCTCCAACCCCAATTTGGCCAGAAAGTGTCTGGACAAAAACAATTCCGATCGTATTTCAGCCTCTGGATGGAAATAAACACACAGCAACAGCGATGTTGTTTGTCACTGGGTGTGAGTCAGGTATTCTCCACAAAACACCTCCGGGAAAGATAGAGAAGAAGGAAGCCAGGTGCATCTGTATCAGGAGAAAGGTCCCTTCGAAGTTAAACCAACAAGAGTGATGAGGACCCTGGAACCCTGGTTACCCAGTTAGGACCGTCCCAGGGAGCGATGCCATAGCGGGGAGGAGATGCGAGATACCATGTGGGAGAGAGGCTGTCTCAGACCCTAGGATTGGAGACAGGCAGGGGCTGCAGAATCAGGAAGCCCCAGGGCCCCCAGAATTCTGCTGAGACCCACGCCCAGGGGCCAACCTGGCTGAGTCACCTCCCAGGCTGGGGGACAGGAGCCCCTAAGGCCCCTGGCGTCTCCCAGGCAGACTCTGAGCTCCCAGTGGGAGTCCCCACCTGCTGGAGGGAATCTGGACAACTTAGGCGGAGGCCTCGGGCCCAGAGGACCCAGGAGTTCGAGGAGCTCGCTGTGAATTGTAGGAAAGAAGCACTTTGCAGACCTGAGAGTGTCTGAGCTGGTGAGTTAAGTGCTGACCTGACACCCCATCCACAGCACCTGCCTACAGGGAGCACACACACAGGTGTGTGCACACCCACCCAGGATGCACACGTGCGTGCACAGGATCTGGCTCCTCCCTAACAAAGGATAAGAGGCAAAACAGTCATCACCGAGTCAGATCTTCAAATAGCAACCATGGAAGGAGAAATCACGTGACACCAGCCCAGCCCAGGCCCCGTCCCCATTTGCACTGTGGGTCACCTCCTCTGCCACCATCACTGTGTCTCCTTCAGGGGTGGGGGAGGCAGGGCCTCTGGGGAAGGGCGGCCTCATGACCTGGAGGCCTGTGTGGTAAGACTGTGACTTTCTAAACTTTTGCCATCTGCACACACACGGGTTCATGCGGTTCAGGAAAATCAAGCTTGCATTTCAGGTAAACAAGGAATTATTTTTCAGTATAAGTATGTATTAAGTATCACTCAAAACATTGTTTTGTTTGTCTGAAACTCAAATGAGAATCCTGTATTTTATCTGGCAACAGCCTCCCCCTCCCCCTCCCCTCCCCCTCTCCTTCCCCTCCTCCTC
>RJWH01011786.1:0-10859 GCA_004363575.1 Solenodon paradoxus | reverse complement strand
ACACACACACACACACACACACACACACACACACACACACACACACACGCAAAGACCTGTTGTGCCCAGCCCAGGCCCCCTGCGCATGGAAGGAGGTGTAAGAGAAGGGAGAAGGGAAAGACAGCCAACCCGGGAACAGCAGATGGTAAAGAGTGGGGAGGGAGGGGCAGCCTGGGGAGGGGAGCTTCTCACCGGATGTAACACCACAGGGTGTTCTATGCCTTATGTGCTACACATATGCCCTAGGACTTATGTCCATCGGGTCCTGTCCCTATCCGCCCACAAACACCCATATATATACCTTTATAACCCTTCTTCAGATTTGCCCCTCAGCTTCGCACACATTTGCCCTGGGCCCTGGGAATCAGGGGTTCCCTAGGCTGCAGGCCTCTGCTTCCCTAATATAATACCCACCCTCCATCCAATTCACTCCTTCCTCTAGGAACCTTGTTGCCTAGCAACAGTATCTAAGCCCAGTCAAGGCCTGGGGAGACCCACCTCCTGGAAACCTAGTCAATCAGTGCGGAGGGTTTAGAGGGGGAAGGCGTGGCCAAGGGATGACAGGACTCCTAAAGGCGGAGGGACCCACTAGCCCCGCCCTTCTTGCATTGGGTCCCGCCCCTCCCTCCGTGGGGTGGGGAGGAATCCAGGCGGAATTGGTTCACAGGCAGAGAACAAACAAAATAACCTCTTTCTCCTTCCCCTTTGCCCCTAGCCCTACGTTGCAAAAATGTCAAGAAGTGGGAGTGGTCAAAAGACATCCGGGTCCTAGCCTCTCATTTCGTCCCTCTCCCCAACCCACTTCACTCAGGAAAGGGTTAAAGTGAGGAGTGCCTAGGTCTCTGACGTCAGTTGTCTCCCCACTGCTGGGGTTCCAGACCCTGGGGCAGGGCTAGCTTTAGGCTAGTCCTAGGGGCTTCCCCAATTGCTAAGGCAACCAAAGTCACGTCTCCATGGTAATGGGGGAAGTGGTCAAGAGCCTCCTTCCCTGGTCCCTAACCTATCAGCTCCTTATTTATTTGGGGCCTACCACAAACTAGGCACTCATCAGGGATTCCCCAGGCTCCTCCCTCTCCCACTCCAAAGGGGTCCTCCCTCTTTTCAGTTATTTCTTAATACTCATTATCATTTTCAAGTTCTATGATAGATTTCATACCTATAAATCTATTAGCACCATCCTTGGACCCTTCAAACTTCAGCAAAAGCTGCGGCCCAACCAATAGCCACTGCCTGCCAAAAGCTCATCCACAAACCCACCCTTCATCCTATAGCGTATCCTCCTCAATCCCCATCCTTCTTCTAAACCTGTTTCCCCAGGTCCCATGCATCATCTACAACTTTCATCTGCTTCCATTTCCTCCCTATCCCATCCCACATCCACTATCTACCTCTCTGTCACATCCTTCAAGTTCTGTCTTCCAAATTCAGGCGCCAGTCTCCCCCAAGTTGCCCTGTCTTAGTCCACCCTCTGGCCTCCTCTCATCAATCTCCTGCCCTTGTGTTCCACCCTCGCTCGACTCCCCAGAGGTTTCCTCAGCTTGTCTCCCTTACCCCAGCTTCAAACCCTTAAGATTTGATCCCCAAATGGCAATCTTTCATTTCTCAACAGACTCCCACCTCCTGAAAATCAAGACTTGTTTCCCAGTACAGGCCTTGTCCCCAGCCTCCTACATCTACCTCTACGCCCAGTGCTCTCTCCTTCCATTTCCCTCTGCTTCTGGAGCTGGGATTCCAATACTACATAGCACTGTCCTAACTACCACCTCTCAAGCTCCCTTCTTTCATCCTCCCCTGCCCAGTGACTTAATGGCCCCATCTTGGAGTGGGAGAGAAAGCACCTCCAGTCTTCCTTTTTTGCTTTCTGTAGCTCCCCCAAGTTTCAAAGGAATTCTCTACACCATTGCCTCACCTCCAGGGTCTTTCTTCTTCTCAATCAATTTAACCTGCTGCACTTATTTCCCAGTCTCATCTGTCTGGTCCTCATCCTAGGACCTCTTACCCTCTGTTCTTTCTCCATTGTCCTATAAGTCAGAAAATGTTCTATTCCCCTCAACTCCCCTCCTGACACCTTCTTCTCACCCCAGGACTTGCTGCTGCCAGCTCCCTAACCCCTCATCCCTAGGTTCAAGCACCCCGCATCTTCTTGGTGAAATGTCAGGTCATCCCACAAGATCCTGGAATCCCACCCGTAACCCCACTGTCCCCTTCAATCTCACATCTTGCCTGGTGCACTTTCTCCATTCCTCCTCACCCTGCGGCCCCAGACAGAAGGGGAGGAAGATGGAAAGTGGCCTGGAGAATGGAAGGTCTCAGAAATAGTCCCATCCCCCCGCTCTAGGACTGGATAAAGAAAATCAGATTAGGAGCATAAAAAAGAGGGAACAGGTGGTGGTGAATAGTAATGGAGGGCAGAAAGAAGAGCCTGGTGGGAATGAGGAACCATGAGGATGAGAGAGGGGAGGCATGAGAGGAAAGGAGAGAGCAATGAATAGGGAAGGGGTGACTGGAAGAGGGGGACTGGCTGACTGACAGAGGGAGGGGAACCATCAGGCCGCAGAGGGCCTGAGCCTGGATCGGGGAGAGGGAGAAGGAGAGTGCGTGGGAGGAAGAGAGAGACAGCATCAAGAGCCAGCCAGCCAGCTAGCAGGGAGGGAAATGCAGGGGGGGGGGCGGGGATCTCAGGAAAGGAGCAAAGGCTGGAGCAGGGGATGAGACAGAAAAGCCCCACGAAGAAACATCTCAGGCCAGTCAAATGGAAAGGTCTGGAGACTGGGGGACAGAGAGAGCCTGGCCCAGATGATGGAAGTAAGGGGAGGAGGCAGGGAAAGGACAAGGGCAAATAAGGGCAGCAAGAGCTCAGAAAAGAGCTCCGGACATTGAAAATAGAAGGGGCTGGGGCCTGTGAAGGAATGAAGAGGGCCTGGGTATGGGGAACAGCCGGAGGATGCACACATTTCAACATGTGTGCTCAGACATGCAGACACACACAGACATCCTGCCTTTAAGCTCTCTATACTCACTCCCACTTGCCTAGCCAGTGCTTCTCCTCTGTAAGAACAAGGCGTTTCCAGCCCCCTAAATGCCCCCTCCCTCGGGTCCCTGGGGCCTAAGCCTCAGCCCACCAGTCCCAGCCTCCCCACCCTACAGCTCTTTCCCTACCGGCCCTTGGGGTTGCTGTAGCTCGGAGACTCCTAGGGCCGCACTGGGGAGGGGGCCGCCTGAGTCTCCTACCTTGACTGGGGAGAGGTGGGCGTTGCCCACGACCCCGTGGACGGCCTCGAGTTGGGAAAAGTTCCTCTCCGCCACGTGCACCAACTCGGGGGCCTTTACCTGGTTGGGGAGGTGGGCCGGGCTGTGCTCCAGAGGGGGCGTGTCTTCATCTTGGTAGCGGTATTTCTGGGGAAGGGGGACCAACGTGGTCGTGTCACTGGGGAGGGCCCAGGGCCTCGGCTCCAGGAAGCCCATCAGCCTCCTCTAACCCCAGCCAGTGCGGTGCGGAGGCCCAGGGACCTGCGAGCTCCTCCCTCTACCCTCCCGCAGCCATTAATTACCCTGTCTCCACCCTCCCTGCAGCCCCCTTCCCCACCAAAGCCTCAGCACCTCTCCTTTACACCCAAATCCCAGCATACCCTAGAACCTCCACCTCTACCCTGCACACTTCCTCCAGTTTCTTCCACTTACCAGCCCCTCCTCCATCTTCAGTCCCTCGATTTTCAGAGACACATGTACCCCATTCTCTACATCCATCCCCAATTTTTTCATCCCACTCCCCATGCTGTCCCCTCCCTCCTCCATTCTCCAGTGGCTGCTCCCCACTCGACATTCCATCCCACTGCACCCCACCTTCAACTTCCTCAATTCCCCCAATGCAACCTGTACTCCAAGAGCAACTGGCTCTCCAGCACCATGTATGCTCCAGGCAGTGATCCCAGGCAGGCCCTTCAACTAGCAATCACTTTGCATCAGCCCCCAGACAGGATAATGCTAAAACCATCCACCTCTTCCTCTACTGGTCTTTCTGGCTCTCAAGTAGTCAGCAAAGGGGCCCCAAAGTCCCACCCCATCCCTACAAATGCCCATAGCCCAGTCAACTAATAGGATCTGTTAGAAGGGAACTGACAGGAAGTGGGAGGAACAGGGGCAGTAGGGCTCAGTAGGGGCCAGGTTCACTGACTGGGGAAGGGAAAGTGCTGAGCCTCCTTTTGAGTTCCTGGTCTTCTGCCAGCCTTTTAGAGGGAAGACCCAGCATGACCCCTGATTCTCTTCCCAACTAACCACATGCCATCTCGAAGGTCTCCTGAGCTAGCTTAATAGGGACAGCAGTAAATGGGATTAACTGGGTGCCCGAGAGGAAAAGGGCAGCTAGAAACAGCAATGAAGGGCAGCACCCTACCTGGGTCCTTCTACATCTGCCACTGACCCCCCACGAGCAGATCCTCAAACCCAAGAGCTGGAGACAACTAGAACCAAGGAGCACCTTGATACATTTAAAGAGCCTTAAAGAAGGAAAAGAGGGATTCATCAAGATATCCTCCATTTTCTGGCCCACTGATGTGGTAGGAGAATCCTGAGCTCTAGGTTTCAGTATCATGGCCACAAAAAATAGCGAAGGGAAAGTAGAGGGAGTATCAGCTAAACAGCCTGCCTCAAAAGCTGGGCCATCTTGCATTCAGGGTTCAATGCACTGAAAGATGTTGCTCATTCCACATCCTGAAAAGGTGGTCTTCTGCACCCCACAACTGGCTCAGGGAAACAGGAAACAGCTCTCCTCTCTCACTCTACAAGGCCCTCAATTCCGTGTGTAATAAATGAGGCAGGGCCAAGAGCTGCAGCTTCAGGTTTGGGAGTCTGGGGTGCATTTGAGCCTAATGCCCCTCCATCTTCAAACCAACTCAGAAAAATAGGCCTGATTTTGAGGAAGAAATGTCAAGGTGCATATAAAGAACATGGATGGGTGAGCAAGGACATTTCATTGTTTATTCTAGAGAGGAAATGAAGGTAAATTTTTATTACAGTGAGACTGCAGACACCTCTCCCTGCCCCAGCGCCATGGGGACAGGGGCATCTAGGAGACTGGTAGACAATGTGAGGGAAATGGGGAATAAGGAGAGAGAACCAAGTTCCCAGAATGTGGCTGAAGGAGGTTGGGGCCTATGTTCTGTCCATGGAAAATTTCAATGTACATGTAGTAAGGGGGAGGGGGAAGGAAAACCTTCTGGAAGGGTGAGGGTGGGGAGAGTAACTCCCAAACTGTGAACTGGGAGGTGGGTGTTGGGGTCAACACAGCACCTCTCAGTCCCAGATTGCAGGACAACTGAAGCAGGGCAGGCAGAAAAGAAGGACCCCTCTTTTACCCTACTGGGACTCAGGGCCCCACAGACGACAGCTCAGATGCTGCTGGGACCAAGTCCGGACCCCCAATATATTAGGACATAAGACAAGTAAAAGCCTGTGGGTAACTGTTGTTCCTTCCCCCTTGGCCCCTTCATCATCCGAGCCCCAGTTTCACAGAATGACCTGGAATCGAGGTTTGCACCCCCAAAATAGAGGGGTGTGAGTGAAAGTGGATGGTGATAAGAGGAGCGACCCACTGCGCCTTTCCGCAAGACATTGCAACCCAGAGACCCCGCGCCAAGCAGAAAGAAGAGCGACAGCACTTGAAGCTTGCAACCTGAGATTTGGGGGGTCCGGGAAGAGGGGAGCGGGGCCGGAGCCCGTACCGCGGCACGTACCACGCAGAGACACATGGAGGCGAATCTGTTCCGAGCCGACATGGAGAAGGGGAGGGGGACTAAAGGGAGGGGGCGGGTGGGAGAGCAAGGGTCCGGGGGCTGGGGGAGGGGGAGGGGCAGAGGGGCGGGGGCTGCGGCGGCCGCGGAGACTGGATGCAGCGGCCAGGCGGGGGGGGTGGGGGGGCGGCGCCTGCGCAGTGCGGGAGAGCGTCACGAAGGGAGAGAGGGGGTGAGGGGAGACCCTCTTAGCCTTCTACTTCCCGGGTTCCAGCTGGTTCTCGGTGGACTTCACCCTCCCCAGTATACACCTATTCCGACCCCTCAGCAAATAGAGACATGACTAAAATTTACCAATTTATCGCCCTTGTTCTCAGAGACCCCTTATTTCCACCGAATCCCCCATCCCTAAAATCTCCAGGCCCCTAACCATTCCAAAACCACACCGGACCTCTCACCACTACTGGACTACCGTGATGCAGGGAAGGAAATAGCACTTCTCTCTGACTTCAGCCGGAGCTCCAAGGGATCTAGACAGCCTCCGACAAGCCCCTCCCCCCCACTCCCCAAAGATTGTTAATGAGGACAGCATCCCTTCAAATGCCAAGACTTCTCCCATTCTAACCAAGTCCAGTCCCACTTGATAGTCAGACAATGCTTTTCAAGAGCTTAAGAACCACGGATCCTCCTTGTGCTCTCAAATTAATAAAACTCTTAAATCATTCCTTAGAAAATCATATCCGCCACTAACAAAGATCTTGAAATTAGTGCATATATTACCCTTATTTTAATATAAACATTCAAATAAGCAATCCTCAAATTCGTTTGGACTTCCCTGGATCTGATGAGATAGTCATGACTTTCTAATATACCAATTCCAATACCACCAGACCCCAATTTCAGGAAATACTTAACATACCTTAATGCTGACCCTCCAAATTCAGCTACAACGCCTTCGGTTTATTCCCAGACTATTAAATTAAGAAACACTTCCCCATTCCTTTTCTTCAATTCTCAAGTTGCTCCTTCCAGCAATTCAATAGCCCCTCTGTGTCTGAATTCCAACTTTGTTGGAAAATTACTCCCAAATATATCTATCTGCCTCACACTCGAGCCTCAAAAAATATTCACCAAAATAAGATCTAGCCTGTAATTTTCAGTGACCCACAAATCTTCCATAACACCCCAAACTAATGGCTTCCAGTCTTATTCAGAGGCTTCCATTTTCTCCCAAATTGAAACTGAAAGCATCTCCTCCAAGTATTCTCCCATTGAACTCCCACCTTTCCAACTTTTAAAGCCCAGTGAGCCCTCTCCTCAAATCTGCTTCTCTGATTTCTATAAATTCTCATAAATGTCAGAGTTGACTTCCCTAGAATATCGCCCATGCCCGCTCTCTTCCTGTTGATCAGAAGCTGTAGGGTGCGCCCCCAAGATGACTTCTGATGCCCTAGTTTCTTATCTGGTTAGAATACTTGGATCCTCAGAAGAAGCCAGCGTGAAAGCAGGACTCGAAATTTCTTCTAGAATAGAAAATGCATAGGCTTTGGTTCTCCACCAGTGGGCGCTATGGCCTATTAAGACCCTTCTCAAACCCCCATTTCCTTTTTCCCTCCATTTTCCGTTTCCCTGTTGCCTGGCAACGCAGCAGTCAAGGATTTTTCTGTCGCCTAGCAACCGTCTCCCAGGAACATTCAGCTGAGGTAGGAGGTTGTGTTCTGATGAAACCTGAGCAGGCCTCCATCTTAGGAAAATTGAGACGTCAGTACGTCCAACCCTGGGATTCTCCTTTCCAAAGACCCCCCGCGCCCCGCAGTTACTCAGACAGCAAACCCCTCAAAACCTGCCTCTTTTAGGCACTTGGGACCGTACCACGCCCCTATGGGTCAGCCCCGCCCTCAACGGTCAGGTAACTCAGCCTTAAGGCCCCGCCCCTTTCCGTGGGTAGCCACCCGCTTCCCCCGACAGAGTAAACCAGGCCCCGCCCACCTGCTTTTAGTAGGCCACACCTCCTTCCACTTCCCGCCCATTCTCTCCCCCGGCCTCGCCCACACAGGCCCTCCGCCACGCCCCTGCCGGCCAATGAAAGAGGCCGCTGACCACACTGCCCCGCCCCCGGCATCTTAGCTTTGCCCAATAAGGACCACCCGGAGGGTTTAACCGCTTCGCCTCCGGGGCTCTGACCAAATACCCCCGGTCTTCCCCCATCTTCCCCCCTCCCCCACTTGTTCTACTCCGCCCTCCGCCACCCTTGCCGGGCCCTCAAGTCCGCCACGCAACTTCAGTCGTCGCCGGTTACCATGGCAACGGCGGCTGCAGCGCGGGGAGAAGAGGGAGGGACGGGGGCGGAGTGGGAGAAAGAGATGCTCAGAGACAGAGATACCCGCAGAGACACAGGCATGGGCAGAGTAAAACTATGCTGTAGGCCAGAGCTTGCACAAAGCACAGAGCCTGGCACATAATAAGCCTCCAATAAATGTTCCTTAAATTACTGCGGCAGGCGTCTAAATATAGGCAATGAAAGATGGAGGGCTTTCAGACGGGAACTAGGAAGCTCAACGACTGCAAAGCCCCTACCTCACCCCATATTTGGAGGGCGAGAGTGGGGTGGCTGTTGTCATGTGCCCCCTGCTGGCTCCTTCTGGGCTGCCCTCTGCTGCCCTGGATACAGAGAGACCACAACTCCCCACAGTCACAGACAACAACCCTCTAATATTGAGGGGATTTGTGCCTCAGGGCCTTATGGGAGTTGGAGTCCCCGCTATCCCGAGACTGACAAGTTTTCCAGCCAAGGAATGTGGCAAGCTTGAGTCTCCACACCTCTGTAAAACCTAAATACATGATCCTCTCTGGACCAGGCTCCTTCCTTGGGGACTGCTCACCAGTTATCTCTATCCAAGTAGGAGACTGGAAGTGAGATGAATAAGCCCCCACCCCCCACCCCACTCCCAGAATAGCTGCCAGTGCAGGCAAGTCCCTCACTCTCACTCGCATATGTGTGTTCACGTGTTGGAAGCAGAGCCCACACATTTCAATTGGCTTTCTGTGTACACCTGCACATAAGGGACCACAGACTAAGGCTAAGGGGCAGAGAAGAGGGTCAGACAGACATTAAAGGAGACCAGGTCAAAGAAAATGAGGCACAAAATAAAGCCACTGAAACTACAGAGGATGGAGGAAAAAGCAGCATGGCAGAAAGCCAAAACCCCACAGAACAGGGGATAAGCAAGGAGCCCTGGAGAACGGGTAGGGGCTCAGAACCTAAAGGTCCTCAGCCCCGATCCCTTCCATCCATGCTCACACGTGCATGATGCATGTGTAACACATGTGTGAGTTTGTGGCAGGGAACATGTGTGTCCTCAACTCCCTCCCCTGAGAAGCCGCAGTTCCCACTAAATATAACCCCCTCCCCAGCCTGTGACTCACCCGGACCCCGCCTCCCCGGCCCCCACTTCCTGTCCCACCCCCCAACCCCCAGCTGCCTGCCACCCGCCCAAGCCTCCCTCCACACACCAGGCATCTAGCTTTCCAATTCATCTCACAGCCAAACCTAGGTATTCTGCATCCCCTCATCGAGCTGACTTATGCTCCCCTTCCAAGATCTCCCACTCTTCCCAGCTCCAAGAAACCACAGGGACACCCCTGTACAGAACCTCACTGCCACCAGCCCTGCCCTCCTCCTACTTCTTTTCCTCCCAGTCACCTTAAATCCAGGTGTCCTCCCTGATCTGATCCCAGGTGTCAGAGATAGCAGGAGCTGTCCCCTCCATCTGCTTATCTCCTTCTTCCTCAACCAGGGTTGGACACAGTGTGGGAAGAGGTAGAGATACTGGACACCCGCCTGGGCCACCCCCAGATTGAGCACCACCCACCTGGGACCCCTCTTCAAATTCCCTCTCTCCCCAAACCTCTCCACCTCCTCTTCCTCCTCCTCAGGAGCTGGCAACCTCAACTGCTAAAACCTCCTATGGGAGTACCCCAAGTCCTAACCTCACCTGGTCCACTCCCTCAGATGATCCTACCTGTCAGGCCCCAGCCCTCTGACAACTCCCAACTATCCCCATTCCCTATGAGGGAACCCTAAATTAACAGTTCCTTCAAATTGAGAAAGCACCCCCAAATATATCTACCACCAGAAGCTTATTCTATAGCCTGAAGGCCCACCCCTTTTCAGCCAGCTGACACCCCCAGACCAGTCAGGCAATTACAGCAATAACCTTCTACCGCCAAGCCAGGAGCCCCTTGAAATTTTAAAAAGCAGCTGAAAGCCAGCTAGTCCCTCAAAAAGGAAGAGGACCCCCACACATGTAGTCTACCTTCTAAAATACAGGAGCAGAACTCCCATGTGATCCAGGCTTCTCCTTAAATAAGTCTCTCTTAAACATTGTCCATGAACCCCCAAGTCCACTAGACCCCCCAAATTACAGAATATATCAAATTTTCCATTTCCTGACAGGTACAAAGGGATCACTACAGGGGGCACCTGTGGCAAAAACCAACATTTCCCAGATGTGAACCCCAAAACTAAATTATGACCCCCAAATACATCTTCTGATGCCACTCCAGGGACCCCAGTCCCAGATTAGGCCTGCTTAACCCAGAAACTCATACCCTCCCATCAGTTTACAGCCCCCATCACGCTTACCTTGGTTGTCACTATACAGAGACAGTCCATGTTGGGGGGCCTGGTCGCGGCGGCGGGTAAGGGGCTCTGACTTCATCGGAGTTTCCTTCCTTCCCACCGTGGGTTCTCACCCCTCCCCCCTCCGCACCCCACTTTTGCAGGGGGGGCCAGGATGGGGGGAGGGGTGAGAGGGGAAAGAGGGGGTTGGAGAAGGGAAGGGTAGGGAAGCGTGGGAGGGAGGGGAAGGGGGCCCTAAAACGGGGTCCCCAGTGAAGGGGACGGGGTTTGGGGAGCACACCCCGATTTTCAGGAGGGACAGGGGTAACGGGGGCTGACAGCCCCGGAGTTCGGGGGCTGGGGCATGAGCTGAGGTGGGGGAGGGGAACTGGATTTCAGGGAGCCCCCGGGTAGGGGGTGATCTTGCCAACTGGCCAGGGGCTAGAGGCCGCGAAGGGAGAGTTGGGGGGGGGTCGGAGGCGGCAGCGGCCGAGGAAGCCTAGGAGCCG
>RJWH01011785.1:0-10859 GCA_004363575.1 Solenodon paradoxus | reverse complement strand
CTCTGTCTCCATCTCTGTCTCTTTCTGTCTCTGTCTCTCTCTGTCTTCGTCTCTGTCTCTGTGACTCTGTCTCCATCTCTCTCTGTCTCTCTGTCTCCATCACTCTGTCTTTGTCTCCATCTCTCTGTCTCTCTGTCTCCCTGTCTCCGTTTCTCTCTGTCTCTGTCTCTGTCTCCATCTCTCTCTTTGTCTCCATCTCTCTCTTTGTCTCTGTCTCTCTGTCTCTGTCTCCCTCTCTGTCTCTGTGACTCTCTCTCTGTCTCTGTCTCTCTGTCTCCCTGTCTCCGTCTCTGCCTCCATCTCTGTCTCCGTCTCTCTCTCTGTCTCTGTCTCTCTGTCTCTGTCTCTCTGTCTCTGTCTCTCTGTCTCTGTCTCCATCTCTCTATCTCTGTCTCTGTCTCAGTCTTTCTGTCTCTCCACCTCTTACGACACACACACAGGACAGCAGGACACACGTGTCTGCTGACCCACGGGCAGGGGACTGGACATCAGGTAGCACCCAGAGCGGGAGGTCTGGTCTGAGACCAGAGCGGCTAGAATCCCAAGGGAGGACAAGGAAGGCCCCTGAAGGCACATCCCGGGAGGGCAGGGCCTGCAGCCCTGGGGTCGCTCCCTAAGGCCAGTCCTGATGGCCAGCCAGGCTCTGGGGCACCTGCCCAGCTGGACGGACACCGTTGTCCTGCACTGACCACAGGCCACCTGTGTCTGTGCTGGGACCTTGGTGTCCCCTGCCGTCAGGTGGCTGCAACTACATCCGTGGAGCCACAGCCCACAAGTTTCATGCTTGAGTTTGGGGGACTTTTACAGCCACTGACCAGGGCACCACACCCCCCGAAGAGGGACGGAGCGGCAGGCAGGCCCACAGCCGCCCGGGGCCTCGCCGTCACCTACCGGAGCGCCTGCTGCCCGTGCCTCCTCCCGCCAGTAATTTCCGGGCCTCGCAGCCCTCGAGGCCGCGCTCCTGCGGGGAGACACCGAGTCCCGGGCCCGGAGACGCCGGCGCGCTGTCTGCAGCACCCCTCACATGGTGGGTGCTCCCTTGCAGAGACCCGTGTGCCCTGGACGTGTGGGGACGGCCAGGAAGGAACGTGCCTGCGGCCATGACCAGCTCCCGCCCGGGGCCCTGGGAAGAGTGTGCTCAGGGCCCGGCCACACGGCGGCAGCAGCTCAGCCCGCCCGCGGGGCGCCCGCCCGCGTCACAGAACCCTCGAACCCAGAGGCCTCAGCAAAATGGCCTTCGTATGAGCCGTGGCCGAGCTGAGGCCCTCTGGCCTCTCTCTCCAGCTGCAGAGCAGCGCCAGCACCCTCACGTCCTGCCCGCATCCTGCAGTTCCCCGAGCGGAGCTGCGTCACAGAGTCGCGTGGCAGTGGAGGGCCTGGCGTCTGACTCCCCGTAGGACCTGGGAGAGGACAGCGGGACAGGACGGTGCTCAGCCTCTCCCTGTGAGGGGACCTGGGCTCTGACCGGATGAAGGACTGTCCAGTGGCCAGCTGCCCGCAGCTCTGGACACACAAGCCACTGTCGCCGGCCTGCCAGCACCCGCTGCATCGCGCCTCCAAACCCCAGACGCTGCCACCAGTTGGTCACCACAGCCGCACGGCTGTCCAAGGCCGAGGCTCCGGCCCGTGAACCCCGAGCCGAGAACAGCCTGCTGCCCCTGCGGACTCTGGAAAAGAGCGTCCATGGTGCACGAGGCCCGCGCGGCTCTGGTTTCAGGACCAGTTTCCTTACAGCTGCGCGGAGCACCCGCCGGGAAGACCCCTCGAGGCTGCAGCCCGGGACGCCCTGACCTCCGACGGCCCAACTCCCTCCGGGGCCCGAGGGCTGCTTGACCAGCGAGGCGGCGGATTTTCCTCCAAAATCCACAGAGAACAGAGCACGAAGGAGCGTGCGGGTGGGCCCGGTCAGCGCCGCGCGGTCACGCAGACCTGCCTGAGCCGTGGTGTCTCCACAACCCGGGGCCCTGGGCCGGCCGCTGGACCGCACTGCCTCCCTGGGCGCCCGGAGGAGGCCGTGGCGGGGCCCACCAGGTCTCTAGGGAGCAAAGCCATTGAGACGACCCCCACGGCAGACGGGCCTCTTCCAGGGAGGGGAGTGCGGACCAGGACGGGCGGGAGAGCCCGCGGCCTCTCTGTGGCCGGAGCTGCTTGCAAGCCGTTCAGAGATGTGTCCGGAGGGAAAGAGCAAAGGACATTCCTTCGCTCCGGAGCACTAGTGGCCGCGCTCCGTGTCCCCGGAACCATGTAGGCAGGTCGGCGTGGGCACAGGCCACACCAAAGGCACAGGGATGGCACCGGGTGTCCGTGCTGCACGGCCAGCGCTGGACGCAGGGGGTCTTTTGCGGAGCCCCAGCTCCTCCCTGAGGGGCCGCGGCCCTGCCAGCACGCAGACGCGTGCCCGGTGGGTGGCGAGGCCGGCGCTCCCTGTCCTCGCTGCGGCTGGACTGTGAGGCCCACGCGGTGCAGTGCTCTGCAGAATCGGGCGGGGCCAGGTCCCCGTGAGGGCAGCAGCTGCGACTCCCTCGTCCTGGATCAACCCCACCCAGGGGAATTAGCCAGGCACGTCTTTATTTTACGCGTCCCCCACCCCGTGACATGAGGCGCGTCTGCAGACGCAGGGAAGCTTCCTGGCCCACCGCCAGCCGCCGGCACCTGGAGTCACGGCCTGGACGGAGTCAGAGGCGTGGCTCTCGCCCCAGGGGCCAGTCTGCGCTGGGCAGTGGGCAGGCCGGCCGCGCAGCCGGTACAGAGCTGTTTTCAAAGCACATGAAGTCACTGTCTTCAGCCCTGCTGGGCACAACGGGGACAGAGGGAGGAATGCGCATTCCTGGAGCGCGGGCGCCTCGCGTGATGGAGAAACAGCCGACAAGCACACCCCGGCCGTTAACCCCGGAGGCAGCTCTGGGCACGCCTGACCGGGGACAGGAAACAGCGGGGCCTTCTCCCGGGCAGCACCGGTTCGGGGCACAGACGCCGCGGCTGGCAGGCCGGCCGGGGCGGTGAGGTGGGGACAGCTGCCCCGGGACACGATAGTGGCCTCCGTGACAATGCTCGTGTTGAGGTGGCGAGAGGACAGGGCTCCAAACAGCAGCGACACCGAGCTCATCTTGTTCCGCGTCCTGTCGGGAGGGTGGAGAGATGGCACCAGCACGGGACTCAGACACACAACGTGGACGGAGGAGCGGTTCCCCCAAGACCAGACGCACGAGAGAAAGCAAAGGTGGAAGGACAAACGGTACTTTGTGTCACCACGGGGGACCTGAAGGAAGCCAGACACGCCTTTGAGACGTTTGAAGAGTGTTCTAGAACTGCGATGGACTCGTCACCGCCATCACGAGCCCCTGATCAGGGCGAGTGCAGATGAGCAAGCTCAGCCTCGCGGGCCGGGGGTCCAGCAGGGAGCACACGGTGCGTCCAGGTCCAGCCCATCAGGTGAGCAAGACGGGGCGCGGGAGTCCCCTGTGGCGCTGCGTGGTGGGTCAGAAACGCGCTCACCGCCCTCCCTCAGGCAAGAGATCACGGAACCAGGACGCGTCCCCAGACACGAGGCCCAGACCCCGCCAGTCCGTGCTTCTCTTCCCGGCGGGTGACGCCAGCCCTTCCTGGGTAATCACATCCAAATGCAAATGACGGAGCAGAGAAATCCTTCATCCCTGTGTTCATAAAAGTCTCCGCATTCACAGGAACGAGTCTGTACCCGACCACGGTCATTCACCCTCACGTGTGTCAGGGCAAAGCGAATCTCCTGTGGTTACTTCAAGTTGAAGACTCCGCTCTCCGGGGAGGAGCCAAGTGGGAAACAAACAGACCGCCCGGCGCCCGCAGGGAGCGGGCCCGGACGCCGGGCACGAGCGCCCCCTGGTGGGGAAGGACGTCCCCGCGGGCGGGCGGGCAGCCTCCTGGAAACCGGAGCTCCGAGGCTTCCGCGGGGAAAGGAAAAACTTACTTTCGAAACAGACGAAATGGGCGCCCTCCAGTCGTGAAGGCGGGGTGCAGGCGCTGTTGGGAACCTCCGTCCTCGGTCCGCTGAGCACTGCCACCGTGTCCCCCAGGAGGCGGAGGAGGCTCCAGCGTCTGGGCCTAACGCTGTGCTCGCCGCGACGGGCGCCCCCTGCAGGCAGGCTCCGGCGTCCGCCTGTGCCTGTGCGCGCCTGACGCTGGTGTCGCTGGTGTGGCGCGTCCGAAGGTAAAAGTGTTCCAGGAGCGGTAGACGCCTGCAGAAACGGCTTTGTCTGACCTGCTGTGTAACAGGATTGCTTTTCTGAGCAAAGCTTTTACTTAAAAAATGGATCCCCCACTGAATTTCGCTTGTAGGGAACACAGGGGAGAGAGCGTGTGGCATCCAACCCCGTTCCCGCTTCTGCCCTTTCCCTCCAGGCCCTGGTGGGCAGCCTGCCCGGTCCCCTCGTCCGCTCCTGCTCCTGCGTCACGGGGCACTGACCTTCATTCGGCCTTGGCTTTCAGTCTCCTCTAAATCACAGCCGCTGGAGCAGGACCGGCGCCGCCGCCAGCCTGGCGCGAGCAGGAGACCTGGCCCTGGGCTTGAGCCTGGGAGCAGTGACCCTGAGAGCCACCCGAGACCCATCTCAAAGGCGAAGCAGGGACGTCCCCGTTCAGTGGGCGTCCTTAGAGGTGACCACAGAGTCACAAGCATTCCTGGGACGGGGTGAAATCTCGCAGAGGCCCCGAAGGAGAAGCCGGTCCAGGAACCAGTCCAGGAGCCCCCAGGCTTGGCCTGACCCGTTGGATGTGAGCCCCTCAGGGCACTGGACTCGGGCCAGATCGTGACTCTGAAGACACACAGCTGTCCCCTGCCCTCTGGGGCCGCGGGGAAGGGCTGGCCGTGCTCTGATCATAAGCTGACATTCGACCTGGACACGGCTGTGGGTGCCAGGGCCCCACGTGGAGGGCAGCCACCAGGCGTCGTGGCCCGATGCTCTGCAAGCAAGCGGCTGTCATACGGCTGTGGTGTCGCCTGGCTCGCCGCCCGACTGCCGTGCCCAGGCCGGGAGTGGCAGCTCTGCTTGCGGACAGGCCAGGGCCAGTCGGCAGAGTCCTGCTGGGCCAGTGACACTGTCACCCCAGAGGGAGCCCCTGTCGTTGACCAGCTCGGTGGACCTGGGTGTGGGCACCACGCGGGGACTGCCCGGAGCACCTTCCGCTCAGATAGGCCCGGCATGGGGGGCTGCCTGCAGGTGGGGCCCTGGAGAGGCCGCCCTCGGACACGGGCCTGATGGCCATGCTGGACGGGCAGGCCGCAGTCCGGACCCCACGGAGAGCGTCCCAGGCTCCTGGGCTCCACGCCAGCGGCCCTGAGCCCTGTTTCCGGCGTCTGTTCCCAGCAGGAGCCAGCACACAGGGTGGCCCCCCAGGGCCAACGGCGTGTCCGGCCGAGCCTGCCTCCACTGTGCCCTCGCCACGGGGGTGAGTCCAGCCGCAGAGCAGGGCCCGGAGCGCTGTCTGCTTTCCGGCGGGACCGAGGCGGCATTTACAGAAACCCGGGACGGGCAGCGCACTGCGCAGCCGGGTTACCGAGGAGGACACTCCTCCAAACGAGGCCCACGTGAGACGACAGCCCAGAGACGCGGGGACGCACGAGGGCAGATGCAGGGCCACCGAGCGTCCACTCGGAACCAAGCAGCGATGCCGTGCACGTCCCCGCGGGGCCAGAGCAGGACGGCCGTGCTAGCGCGCGTTAGGTGTGGCTCCGCGGGGACGGCCGCTGCCCCCGACCCGATGGGGACCTCGCACGGCTTCATCTGTCTCCGGGGTCAGGAGGTCGCACCCACGCACCCGGTGGCTTCTCCCACTCGGTCTGACACCCGGACGCGCTTCCAGCCGCGGGGTCCGCAGTCCCTTTCCGCGGCGCCTGCGTCCAGCCCACGGCTGCCGTCCCCTGCTGGAGAGCGACGGGCTGTCGTGGTGACAAGGGAGTGACCGCCATGGGCACCCACGCACAGGTGTGTGCCTAGATTTCACTGACGAATTAAATTACTTTGGGCCTCAAAAGATGGGTGACGAGCACATTCTTTATCCAAACCGCCCCCCAAGAGCAAAGGCTTGTCTCGGATCATTTAAAGCAGGAGGTGGGATGATAGGGTCTGCATGTGGTTAACGTGACAGGAAACCGCCGAGTTGTTTCCCAGGGAGACAGCGCCTGCGACCCGACAGCAAAGCGCCGTGGCCGGGCCTGTTCCCTCCGCTCCGGTGGCGTCTGAGGGCGCTTCTGCGGGCGCGGGGCGGGCGGCTCCGGGTGTCACCTGCGTTTTCCGACCTGCGGCGATGCTGACCCCCTTTCCAAGTGCCGGCTCGTGCTGGGCCCGGCTCTTTGTCTCAGGGTCTACTCGGGTGTCCTGTCCAGTTTTTAACTGGTGAGCTTGTCTGATTTTTATTTGCTCGTTTTATGGTGTTTTCAGAGTCCCTTCTGTACCTTGGTTTCAAGTCCTTTGTCGTATGTTTGATTTGCAACTGTTTTCTCGCAGTCTTTTCCTTCTCTTAGCAATGTCTTTGGCCAAACTGAAGTTTTCCACGTGACCAGGTCCAAGGCATCCGTTTTCATTCCTGGGTGATCTTTTGGGGTCGGGTCTGAGGACTTGTCACTCGCTGCCAGGTCAGGACGATTTTCTCTTAGTTTTCCTCTGGAGTAGCAGCGCGGTGGCTAGAGATCTGCGCCCAACGTGGGTCGCGGTGTCTGCGGGTCGTCTGTGCCCACGCGCCCGGGCTGTTGGGAGGCGACCCTTGTTGACGAGACAGCCCTGGCTCCGTGGCCTGTCTGCGCACCTTTGTCAAAACTCAGCCGGCCTCCTTGTGAGTCTGTTTCTGGACAGGAGTTTGCTCCCTTTCTCCGTGCGACTCTGACGCCTCAGGCCCTGCGCGCCGGCTGGCTGGGCCGTGCTGACAAGTGACGCCATCACAGCACGCGGCTGGCAGCTTTGGCTTCTTTGCGTTGCCCCGCGTTTCAGCATGTCTGTGTCACGAACCCGGGATGGTGTTAGGTCTGCCGACCAGTCTGGGGCAACTGATAACCCGGTAAGTTTCCGTGAATACTGTGTCTCTCCATTTCGTTTCAGTTTTCTTTGACTTTCCCTCCAGTGTCTTCCAGTTTCTCACAAAGACCCGATAATGCTTTGCTGGATTTTTACCTAATGTTGTGTTTGGTGCTGTGATAGAGGAGCGTGTTTTTTAAATGCTCAGTTTCTAGAACCGTTCCATCGCTGGCGTGTGGAAATATGACCGACCAAATGTCCCCTGACTCAGACCATCATCACCATCGCTTAGTGACACACTCTTAATGACATGACCGCCTCAAGTTATCTGTGCAGCTGACCATTTACAGCCAAAAAGTCCAAGTCAAAGGCCTGATTCTGTCACTCTTCGATGCACATGTATCGGGAGACCGCGTGGCGGCCCGAGGCTGCTCCCTTCGCCCCACCGCAGAGGAGCCCGCAGTGCAGCTGCCCCGCGCGGCCGGGCCCACGTCCACCGCCAGGAGGCGCTCCTTGCGGGCCTGGCTCTGCCGAGGGTCGTGATTTGCCTGCTGCCTTTTTCAGGAAGTGCTGAGCCCTGATTTCTAAGCTCCAAGAGCTAAAATGCAAACCACCAACCTCAGGCTGTGTCTTGAGAGATTTAAACCCCTTTTCCCTCAGAAGATGGGTGACCAGTCTGGTCTTATAAACAGACATCACAAAAGTATATCACTTTCCTGTTGGCATCCAAAGCAGGTATAGTTCACCTGTGCTTATGATCGTTACCGGTGCGATGCCTCATGAGCTCACATGAACGGTTAGTCACAGGAGAGCCCTCCGATCACGGGGCGTCCGTTGGTTTAAAAGCCTCTAAGCGAAGAGCGGAGACGCTTCTCTCAGCCGCGTGCACGCAGGGCGTGATGATTCTGTGACCTGGAAACCAGCGCGGAGCATGCAGGGAAGTGGTCGACATGCCCAAGGGCTGGGTGTGGCCTCGCGCCAATGCTCTCGGGCTACAGGCTGGCGGCTGACCCCTCACTTCCCCCCACAGACAGTCAGACGCTTGTCCTCCAGTCGGGAGCTGCGATTCCCATGCATCTCTCGGGCTTTGAATTCTCGTTTTCGCTCACGTGTCGTTGGCGAACACGTGAAGCGTGTCCGCGGTGATGGAATCCGCTGCGCAATCCAGAGGGAGCTGGGGGAGAGGCCAGGGCAGGACGCACAGGGTGTCCAGTGCCGCGGCATCAGGGAGAGGACATCAGGCGCCGGCCAGCGGGTCAGGGGCCTTCTGCCGGGAGGGTGCGAGGTGCTGGCCAGCTCGGGCGTGGGCAGTGTCAGCCCCGTGACGTCCCCGGGCAGGTCTGGGGCGCACAGACTGCTGCCGGCCGCTGCAGGGTGCTCTGCCCCGGAGCTGCCGCGGGGCCTGCAGGAGGGGCCGGCGGGCACAGGGCACCGGCCTCAGCAGCGGCCGCGATCAAGGCAGGCGAGCCCCACGGGGCTGCGGGGAGCCGGCGGCTGTGACCGTGCGGTGCTGGGGCCGCGGTGACGGCCGCCCCAGGGTCAGCACACCAGGAGGACCCTCCCACCGTGGTGCAGTCTGGGGCCTGGGGCTGTGGCTCTTAGGGTCGGAGGAGGGGGGACTGTGACCCTGAGGGGCGTGTGGGGCCAGCACAGGCGCCGGCACAGGGGCCGTGGGGGGCGGGAGGCGGGTGAACAGCGTGGCTTCTCACTGTACCTGAGCCGGACCCCCGACCGGACCCGTCACAGGACGACCCCGACTGGGGACGCGTGTCCTGCTTAAGTGACCACATTCTTCCCAGAACCATGTCACAGGTGGTGGGAACAGCAGTGGTGCGGACAGTGCTCCCGGCCCATCTCTGGATGACCGGCATCAGGGTCAGGGGCCAGCCTGGGCTCCCGCAGGGGCCCTGATGTCCAGTGAGGCAGGGGCGTGGGGGCTGCAGACCAGACGCCCCGCCCCGAAGTCCTTCTCCCTTCGCCCCGCCGCGTCCGCTGCGTCCTTTCTGACCTGCTGACCTCTGGTTCCCTAGACTGACGCCTGTCGGCCACCACGTCCTTCCCTCTCTGCTCCAACATGTCAGCCCATCTGCCTTGGACACAGGACCAGCGTGGCTGGGAGGCCACCTCAGAACAGGGCTCGTGTCTGCCCACGGTCACGCCACAGCTAAGACCACTGCTCTTGTGTGTCCACAGTCCTGAGTGTCACCTTGCACGCGGGCCGCCCTGTCACCCCTGCCCGCTGCCTCTGAAGGCTGGGCCCTCCAGCACAGGCCCCACGCAGGGAATCAGAAGATGGACGCAAGAGGACATGGGCATGGGGTCCTGAGTGCTGCCCCTGTGTTGCAGGGCCTACAGCCTGCGGTGAGGCCCACCCACTACGGCTCCCTGCCCCAGAAGGCCCGCGGCCGGGGCCAAGACGAAAACCCCGTGGTGCACTTCTTCAAGAGCATCGTGAGTGCCAGCGTGGTGGGGGGGCTGCCGCTGGGCAGTATGGGGGTCCCTGAGGGAGGGCGACACCCAGCTCTGGACCAGGGTGAGTCCCGCCTGCTCCCAGGGCGAGGGGCCACGGTGGTCAGCCGCTGCCCCGGCCGAGGCCACGCCGAGTTGGCACCAACTGCGTGTGTGCACAGCGACGTCGCCGCTGTGAGACCAAACTCCCCCAGGTGCCGGGTCCGCGGCACAGGCCCCGGAGTGTCCAGAGCGCAGGCACCGGGGCACTAGCAGGGCGCCTCTGTGGGGCGTGGGGACAGGCCCTGAGCGCGGCGCAGTGAGCCCTGACTGGGCCACCAGGGCCAGGAGCCCGGGCGGGGATGATGAAGGGCCGCTTGCGGGGGGCGAGGGTGCAGCCGGAGCCCTGAGTTCTGCTGACGTTTCCGTGTGAGTCCAAACCACTCTGCAGAGGCTCCGGACAAAAGCAAACCGAGGCCCCTAGGACTTGCCCTGCGGCAGAGAAAGATGGCGGCCCGCGGGCTGGGCGCGATTTTAGGGCCCTTCCTCCGGGGCTCTGAGCGTCAGGGACCCCGTCCTTCCGGCCCCGGACAGAGGCCCGAGCGGGACCCTTGGGACACGAGTCTGTCCTCAGCCCCAGGCCACGGTGATGCACTGTCTGCTCCCAGACACCGTGCAAGTGTCCATGGAGCGAGGACACTTGCGCATCCTCGTCCACGAGGACAGAAATGGCGCTGAACGGGCGGGCGGCCCGGAGGGGGCCTCATGCACGTCCTCTGTCTCCCCAGGTGACCCCGCGCACACCTCCTCCGTCGCAAGGAAAGGTAAGCTCCGCACGCTGACAGAGCCCCAGGGGGCCGGAGAGCAGGCTTGGCGCTGCCTGACCCCCACCGTCCCACATGGCCCAGGGGCCCGAGCGTGCAGACCCTGAGGGTCCCACCGCCCACTGGCCCCGTGCGCTCCCGTGGTGTCCGAGCACCCTGCCCTGCACCGGTCACAATGTCGCCATTCTCTCTTCCTCACAGGGAAGAGGACTGTCCCTCAGCCGATTTAGCTGGGTAGGTGACGCCCGCGTCCCTTCCGCCTTCCCGGCCTTGCACCCCCCCCGCCCCCCGTCCATGTCTCGCCGAAGCCGCCTCTCTCCTCCCAGCCGCCCGCTGCCTCCACCGCCGCTCCCCGCAGGGCCCCAGGAGACGGAGCCCGGGCTCCCGTCCTGCAGCCACGACGCACTAGTCCAAGTGGCGTGTTTTCCTTGTGTTTGACGAACGCGCCGTCCAAAATCCCCGAGGAAACGCAGCGTCTTAGCGCTGAGGACCAGGCGCGGGCGCCCACTCCAGCCGGCCCGCCTGCCCGCTTTCCACGCCCGCCGTCTGAGTCGCCGAACGGAGGGCCTCTCGGTGCCGTCCACGAACTCCCAGACCCTGC
>RJWH01011784.1:0-10860 GCA_004363575.1 Solenodon paradoxus | reverse complement strand
GCTGTCCAGCTTGGTTATTCTCCCTGGTCTGGGACGTGAACCCGGGTCCTTGGAATGTATGTGGCCTGCACTTTGGCTGAAGGCAGTTGACCAAACCCCTGCTGCACCAGGGTGCACCACCCCCTCTTTCAAGAGGTGTGTCGGGGTTGCTGAGAGGAGCTGTTCTGGGGACACGGAGGAGGAAGCAGACAAGATTGGGGGCGGTCTTCTGTTCCTGGATGGCAGAGGCCGGATGGGGTCCCCTGAGCTGTTCCCCACGGCAGCCGGGCTCACCCACTACTGTCTCTCCTTTGCTTCCTAGCTAATCTTGATGCTGGCCGGGAGCAGAGACTGAGCTGGACCCTGGAGTGTTGGTGAGTGGGGCAGGGCCCCTCCTGGGAAGGCAGTGGGGCTGGAGGGGCCGTCCGCTGACCAAGGGTGGTGTCCTTGAGGCTCTAGTCCATCCAGACCCAGTGTGCACGTGTCTGCTTGGGCCACGGCACCCTGCCCATGGGCGCCACTGCCTGGGCCTCCCGTTCTCTGAAGCCAGCCTCTGCTTGGGGCGGATGGACTGAAGAGAGATGAGGTGGAGTTTGGCACAGGAACACTGGATTTGGTCCGGGGGTTGGGGGCGGTGCAGCAGACTGGAGTTAGTGTGACTTCTTGGAAGTGCACCTCCGGACTCCAGCCAGGAAGAAGGCCCCTGGTGCGCCTGAGGAAATCCCCACCGACAGGCTGGTACTCGGGGGTCCCTGGGCTGTCTTCAAAACAGGAAGCGCCCATTCCAGGAACGCCGGAGGCCGGAAGCCTGCTGGCTGCCTGCCTGCATGGCCGGTCTGTGCTCTGCCCTTGCCTGGTCAGGTGGGTCACCCTTGGCTCCTGGGCCTGGCCAGGCAGGTCACCTGAGGCTTTGTTTGTGCAGGAAGTGGAGGGGAGCTGTTGCCTGTGGAGTGTGACCCCAGTGCCTCCTGACACCCTAGGAGACCTGGCTCAGTCTGTGGGCCCTGGAGCCCTGGGGTGGGAGCTGCAGCACCCCTGCCCAGAAGGGGTGGGCATCCAGCGGGCCTGGGCAGTGTGGCCACAGCGGGTGTGGCCAGCTCTCCTGCCCCCGGGCAGTTCTTGTGCCAGCAGGGGGGAAGGGGGAGGCCGTCCTCGGGGCTCTGGCGGCCCTGGTTCAGAGCACTGTATCCAACAGAGCCTTCTGGGAAGGGGGTTATCCCAAGGGTTCCTCCCCACTCCTACGTTGGCTCAGAGACGGCAGAGGTGCCTTCCAGCCTGCTGGGCCTGGCAGGACAGCGCCCATGGCCGCGTGCCCCGCCCCGCCCCGCCCCCGCCCCGCCCCCGCCGCCGCCGCCTCCTCCTCCCTGGGCCCCCAGGAACATTCCATTCATTCCCGTGCTCACCACTGCGGTGGGGATCACATCCAAGCGGCTCAGGGACTTGGGTGAGTGGGGTTGGGTGGGGAGGGCCAGCCTGGGTGCGCGGTCCACGTTCCAGACCACCACCCGACCCCCCCAGCCTGGTCGGCGCCTCCCTAGTGGACTTTGTACCGGGAGGGGCCGGGGAGCTCTCACCAGCCTCAGCGGTGGGGGGTGGGGCCTCGGCCTGGCTCCCTGGGAACCATGGTCCACGGCACCCTTGTGTCCAGAGCACCCCAGGGCCTCCCTGTGTGCCAGGGTGCACAGGCCGGGCAAGACCTGGGCTCTCAGGGTGAGGGTGTCTGGCCCTCACAGATCCCTGCAGTGACTCGGCTGGGGAAGGCTTGGTGGTGGCCTCCTGACTGAAGGAAGGTTGCGCAGGGTCAGAGGGTACAGGGCTGGCGCAGCCACAGCCAGACTCCCTGGTGGCCCAAGCACAGAGGAGGCCGCCTGACGACAATCCCAGGGCCCAGAGAGATGACCAGGCCATTTCAGCACACAAGGCCTTGCCTATGGCCAGTGGCCCAGCAGCAGAGCCTCTGCCTTTGCAGAGTCAGCACGTCTGGGACGTATGGTGTTCCCGGGGAGTCCTACCTGTCCCTACCACCACCTGCCTTCGGGGCCTGGCCCCTGTGGCACGTGACACGCCCAGGCTGCCCTAGATGCAATGCCAGGTGCCCTTAGGGAGGATCACAGCCGGTCCATGGGGAGGGCTGTGGGGCAGCTGGTAAACAGACCTTGACCTGGACAGATCAGGGTCCCCAAAGTAAAGGGCTGCAAGTACCCCAAGGTGGGAGAGGCCTGGAGGCATAATGCCCCGAGATCCTCGTGTCCTTGTGTTGGGCACTGAGAAACACATGTCCCAGGTCTATTTATGGGGCCTCTTTCCTTCTCTGGTTTGGGGACCTTAGCCAGCTTGGCCTCTGCAGCTCTTCCCTCTCACGGCCTGTGGACATGCAAGGACATGCTCAGACACCTGCGCACGGGTGTGGCCTGTCCAGCCGGGAGCCGGCCACAGAGTCAAGCCGCTCACGGCTCACAGCCACCTCCCGCGTGCCCAGGGAGGTTGCGGGCTGGCCAGCAGCTGGCTGCCGCGGCTCTGCTGAACCCCAGGAAGAACCCCCTGAGGGGAAGGCAGGCTCTGGAGACAGATGGAAACGGTGCATCTGCTGACTGACCCACAAGGTGGCCCCACTGCGGCCTGCGCTCCTGTTTCCCAGCAGAGCGTGCACGCGGTGTGGAGGTCAGGCGTAGAGCAGGTCTGCCTGTCACCTGCTTATGTGTTGGGGGCTGGCCAGTCAGCCAGGACCTGTGTGCTGGGGCTTGTGGCGGGGGACTGTCCCCCTGGAACGCGGAGGCCTTGGCATCATGGAGAGGGAGTGCTGTGTGCCTGGGACACTTCCTGAATGGGTGGGTCCTCTGCTGTCTTGGAGGTGGAGCCCGGGTGGAACCCATCGGGCACAGCCACACCCATCGCTGTAGAGCTCATAGATTGGACTGCAGGTGGACTTCTCAGGAAGTGCAGAACCAGACTGGATAGGGCAGGTGTGGGGCACTCGTCGCGACCTTCCCAGCCGGGGCGTTCGCTCGGCGGGGGCTGGCGTGGGGTCCTGAGGGCCCTGATGCTGAGCTGGGCCCCCGCCTTCTCTCTGCTCACAGGACGCGGGGCGATGGTGCTGCCGGTCTGGACCCTGGCCCTCCTGGGCCTGGCGGCCACCAGCGTGGCTCTGCGGCCCCGCAAGCTGCTGGACTCCTTCCACAGCAAGTCGGAGCTGAGCCACCTGGTGGTGGACGGCGAGTCGGGCGTGGTGTACCTGGGCGCCGTGAACGCGCTGTACCAGCTGAACGCCAGCTTGCAGCTGCTGCAGCAGGTGCTCACGGGCCCGGCCCTGGACGACAAGAAGTGCACGCCCCCCATCGAGCCCAGCCAGTGCCAGGAGGCCGTGCCGACCGACAACTTCAACCAGCTGCTGCTCCTTGACTCGCCCGGGCGGCGCCTCGTCGAGTGTGGCAGCCTCTTCAAGGGCATCTGCGCCCTGCGCGCCCTCAGCAACATCTCCACGCGCCTCTTTTACGAGGACGGCAGCGGGGAGCGGTCGTTCGTGGCCAGCAACGATGAGCGCGTGGCCACGGTGGGGCTGGTGAGCGCCACGGGCCCGAACGGCCCGCGCGTGCTGTTTGTGGGCAAGGGGAACGGCCCGCACGACAATGGCATCGTGGTCAGCACCCGCCTGCTGGACCGGGCCGAGGGCAGGGAGGCCTTCGAGGCCTACACAGACCAGGCCACCTACAAGGCAGGCTACCTGTCCACCAGCACGCTGCAGTTCGTGGCCGCCTTCGAGGACGGCGTCTACGTCTTCTTCGTCTTCAACCAGCTGGACAAGCACCCCTCCCTGAACCGCACGCTGCTGGCGCGCATGTGCAAGGATGACCCGTTCTACTACTCCTACCTGGAGATGGACCTGCGGTGCCGCGACCCCGGCGACCCCCAGGGCCCCCCCTTCAGCACCTGCCTGGCAGCCTCGGTCGCTGCGTCGGACACCGGCCGGACGCTGTACGCCGTCTTCAGCAGGGACCGCCGCAGCGGCGGGGGGCCCCACGCCAGCCTCTGCCTGTTCCCGCTGGAAGACGTCCACACCAAGATGGAGGCCAACCGCAACGCCTGCTACACCAGCTCACGGGAGGCTGCCCGTGACACCTTCTACAAGCCCTTCCATGGCGAGATCCAGTGTGGCAGCCACGCTTCGGTAGGTGGCCCCGCGAAGCTCCGCCCAGGTCTGCACACCTGTCTGCCGGGCGCAGCTGGCCCGGGCGGGGCTGCTCCTCCCGGTGCCGCTGCCCTCGCCGGGCTGGGTGCTGAGCTGCAGTGACCCAGAGTCTGGGGGCTTGGGGGGCAGCGGGGGGCGGCCTGACCACCGTCGGTGCCTGGTTCACAGGGCGCCCACGATAACTTCCCATGTGGCTCGGAGCACCTGCCCTACCCGCTTGGCAGCAAGGACGGACTCGAGGCCACAGCTGTGCTGCAGCGCGGAGGCCTGCTCCTGACGGCCGTGATGGTCACGGCCCAGAACGGTCACACCGTCGCCTTCCTGGGCACCTCAGATGGCCGGGTCCTCAAGGTGAGGCCAGAGGCTGGGGCGGGCACTGCTCGAGGGCTGTCTGCTGGCAGCCCCCAGTGCCTACCTGCTGCCCACCCACGCCCATAGGTTTACCTCGCCCCGGATGGCAGCGCCACGGAGTACGGCTCCATCCTCGTGGAGCTCAACAAGAGGGTCCGGCAGGATCTGGTACTGTCCGCAGACCTGGCCAGCCTGTATGCCATGACCCAGGACAAGGTTAGGCCCAGCGGAGGGGGCAGGGGAAGGCGGGAAGGGTGTCTCCTGCGTCTCCCTGCCATGCATCTCCAGCCCCATCTGCGTCTGTATCTCTGGCCCTCTGGCCCTGTCGAGAGGGTCAGTCAGTGTTCCGAGTGGGCCTGCCCCAAAGGCGGACAGAGCGGCAAAGGGTCCCCTGTGCAGCCACTGAAACTCAGATAGCAAGCGACTGGGCCAGGAGGCTGGTGCAGTGTTCCCTCATGCACAGGTGTGCCTGTGCCGCCTGCACAGGGCGGCAACGAACCTGCTGCCTGGGGTCCCTGGGGACCTGAGGCCTTGCAGGAGAGCCCTGAGTAGGTGTCTGGGGCGTTTTTAAGCTCAGAGCTGAGTGGGGGAGTCAAACTGGGGGCCCAGAAAATCTGGGGTCTGAGGGTGGTCACAGGATGGCTGACCTGCAGCCCTGGTGTGTGCGGCCCCCACCGCCTGCTCCCCCAGGTGTTCCGGCTCCCCGTGCAGGAGTGTCTGAGCTATCTGACCTGCGCCCAGTGTCGCAGCTCGCAGGACCCCTACTGCGGCTGGTGTGTTGTCGAGGGACGGTGAGCACCCTTGGGACCTGGCCTGCCTACCCCGGAGGTCTGGGAGGGTGTGGGCCAGCCCTGGGCTCCCAGGAGCTGAAGCTGCCCTCCGCTCTGCAGATGCACCAGGCGGGTCGAGTGCCCCCGGGCAGAGGAGACCGGCCACTGGCTGTGGAGCCGCGACGAGTCCTGTGTGACCATCACTGGGGCCCAGCCGCAGAACATGAGCCGGCGTGCCCAGGGAGAGGTGTGCAGCGGGCAGGGTGGCCGGTGTCAGGCTGGCCGTCCTTTGTGGGGTCCCGAGGATTTGGCCCCGGGTCCTCAGTGCAGACCTCATCCCTGTCCCAGGAGTGGTGGGTGGCGTGTAGGACCCGTTTCAGATGAGATGGAGGCAAGACCTGGCCAGGGGGCAGAGGGCAGAGACAAAGGAGTGGGGGCCCTATGCTCGTGGCCAGCCAGGGCCTAGTGCAGCGTCACGGCCCTCCCACAGGTGCAGCTGACCGTCAGCCCCCTCCCAGCCCTGGGTGAGGAGGATGAGCTGCTGTGCCTCTTCGGGGACTCGCCGGCACACCTGGTGCGCGTGGAGGGGGACGCCGTCATCTGCAACTCTCCAAGTAACATTCCGGCCACCCCACCCGGCCACGGTGAGCCCCGGCCACCCTGTGCCCACCCAGCCCGTGACAGCCAGCCCGCTAGGCTCAGTTCCTGGTGCCCCCGGCCCCACCCTTGTGGCTGCCCAGCCCTCCCTTCTTGCACTCAGCAAGCCCGCGAGCCCGTCCCCGGGCTCTGTCACCTGTGCAGACCTCCACCCTGTGCAGCCTAGGACAGCAGGACCTACCCCAGAGGCCAGGCCCGATGTGGGCCAGGGAGGCGCCACCTGGTCTCCTGTGCACGGCCAGGGGAGGAGGGCCCTGGGGGGCCAGGGGAGGCAGGGGTCACGCAGGGGCCTGACAGGTGCTCTGCCTTAGACTCTGAGGAACCGTGCCCCCGGGCTGGCCAGGACAAGACAGGGCTCGACAGCACATGGCCCTGGGGAACAGACACCTGAGCCCAGATCTGATAGCTGGGTGGCCGCTGACCAGCAGGGTGGGTGGGGGAGGCCGGCTACCAGCCGGGCGGGTGGCTGCTCCGCGGCTTGTTGGGAGCTATGATGGGATGAGGCGTGGAGAGCGGGGCCACGAAATCCCATCCCCTTCCCCACATGCCTGCCTGGCCTTGCACCGAGCCCCGCGTGACACTGTCCATCTGCGTCTGCAGACCACGTGGCTGTGAACATCTCCCTCCTCTTCAGACGGGGAAACATCCTCCTCACCTCCCACCTGTACCCCTTCTACGACTGCAGGGAGGCCATGAGCTTGGCGGAGAACCTGCCGTGAGTGTCGCCCGTCCGCCCATCCCCACCCAGCCCTGGCCCGCCTCACCCCCCTCTCCCCCAGGTGTGTCTCCTGTGCCAGCAACCGCTGGACCTGCCAGTGGGACCTGCGCTACCATGAATGCCGGGAGGCCTCGCCCAACCCCGAGGAAGGCATCGTCCGTGCCCACATGGTGAGGGGCCGCGGCCGGGGGGCGGCAGCGTCCAGGCAGCCCCACCACACCAGGCACCCCCTGACCCGCCTTGCTCTCTGCAGGAGGACAGCTGCCCCCAGTTCCTGAACCCCAGCCCACAGGTCATCCCCATGAACCACGAAACGAATGTGACCTTCCAGGGCCAGAACCTGGACTCAGTGAAGGTAGGGGCTGGGGGCCCAGGGCCAGTGGGGCCCAGGGTGGGGTCAGTGCCCTCGCCCGACAGCAGTGAGGTCGGCATGCCCGGCACACGCGGGTGATACCCGGCCGGTGTTTGGGGACAGGAGGAGGCAGGTCTGGGGGGACGTGGGCATATGGTTGGGCCACAAGGATGCAGGTGAGTTTGGAGGCTGCCTTCTAGAGAAGGGGTACAGGTATAAGAGGGGTGCTGGAGATGGGAGGGGCGGGGGTGTGGTGGCCAGGTGGTCGTGGAGCCGGGGCACAGGAAGGCCTGTCCAGGGGCCTGACCAGACTGTTGCGCAGGGCTCCTCCCTGCACGTGGGCAGCGAGCTGCTCAACTTCGAGAAGCCAGTGAGCACACAGGAGCCAAGAACGTTCTCCTTTCGGACCCCAAAGGTAGGCCCTGGGCAGGCACGCAGGGCGGGGCGGGTGGCGTGCCCCCGGCACTGCTGCGCGGCTGCTGCCTCGCGTCCACGTGCCCGTCTCTTCTCCCCGGAGCCTGAGCTCCAGCTTCCCTTCTGCTGGAGGCCCCGCCGCTCGGGCGTGGCGCTGAGCGGGAGCGGGCACTGAGCCTGAGACTGTCCCTGCCCACCCAGCTGTCCCACGACGGCAACGAGACGCTGCCCCTGCACCTGTACGTCAGGTCCTATGGCAAGAACATCGACAGTCGGCTGCAAGGTGGGGCCTGCGAGGGGGCGGCCTGTGGGGGCCTGGGGGAATGGCCCAGTGGTGAGGGGCCAGGGCCAGGGATGGCCCGGGGGCGCCCTGCCGACACCCGCTCTCTCTGCAGTGACCCTCTACAACTGCTCCTTCGGACGCAGTGACTGCAGCCTATGTCTGGCCGCCGACCTGGCCTATAAGTGCGTGTGGTGCGGCGGGCAGGGCGGCTGCCTGTACGAGGCCCTGTGCAGCAACGCCACCTCCGAGTGCCCTCCACCCGTCATCACCAGGGTGAGCCCCCTGGAGTCCGCGCCTCCTGGGCTGGGGGTGCCCAGCTGGCCGCCCCCCGGCGTCCCAGCACGCCCCAGCCACCGGGTCACTGGGCTCTGTGGTTCCAGATCCAGCCAGAGACGGGCCCGCTGGGCGGGGGTGTCCGCATCACCATCCTCGGGTCCAACCTGGGGGTCAAAGCCGATGACGTCAGGAGGGTCACCGTGGCCGGTCAGAACTGCGCCTTCGAGCCAGAGCGGTACTCCGTGTCCACCCGGTGAGTGGACAGCCCCCGGCCGGCGCCCCGGGGGCTGGGGCCCTCACCCACAGATGCTCAAGAGTCCCTGCCGGTCCCTCCAGGATCGTGTGTGTCGTCGAGGCAGCAGAGGCACCCTTAACCGGGGGCGTCGAGGTGGACGTCAGTGGGAAGCTGGGCTATTCGCCAGCCCACGTCCAGTTCACTTACCAAGTAAGTGCCTGGCCCTGGGGCCCCAGGTGGGTCTAGCAGGGTGGGGGTCTGGCTGCTGCTGCTGAGCTGGACTGTCGGTGGGAGGGGCGCATGCTGACCTGGGGTGAGGCCGGGCAGTGCCCCACGACCTTCTGACCGCAGGGTCCAGGAGGGGCCTGATGCCCGCCCTGACCCAGTGCCCCGCCCCTCGCCCCTCTAGCAGCCCCAGCCCCTCAGCGTGGAGCCAAAGCAGGGGCCACAGGCGGGCGGCACCACGCTGACCATCAGCGGCACCCACCTGGACACAGGCTCCGAGGAAGATGTGCGGGTGACCCTTAATGACGTCCCTTGTAAAGTGTGGGTGTCGTCTGAGCGAATCTCTGGTCTGCCCTCTTCCTGGGGACGGGTCGGGTGCTCTGGCCTTGACCTGTGTCTGCCTGGGGCACAGTGGAACCGTGCTGGCCCACTGGCCCGGGCCTGGGGCGGCCGAGGGTGTGGCTGACACTGACCGCTGCCCCCCAGGATCCAGTTTGGAGCGCAGCTCCAGTGCGTCACCGGCCCTCAGGCCTCGCTGGGGGAGTTGTCCCTCGACATCTCCTACGGGGGCTCCCGCGTGCCCAGCCCAGGCGTCACCTTCACCTACAGCGAGAATCCCGTGCTGTTGGCCTTCGAGCCGCTGCGCAGCTTTGCCAGGTGGGGCCACACTCCCTCCCTGGCCAGCACCCCACCCCTGCACTAGGGCACCCTGCACCCCCACTGTCCAGACACCCCCAGGCACCCCCGCCCACTGGGCTGGCACCAGGAGGTCGGGAGGACCCCTCCCTGCCCCAGATCAGCTTCCTTCTGGAAACCCCGCTGGGCAGGGGCACAGCCCTTCTGGCGCCCCCGCCTCGTCGCGCCCGCTGAACCCCCACCTCCCACAGTGGCGGCCGGAGCATCAACGTGACTGGGCGAGGCTTCACCCTGATCCAGAGGTTCGCCATGGTGGTCATCGCAGAGCCCCTGCAGACCTGGCCGCGAGAGGCGGGGCCCCTGCAGCACACACGGGTCAGTGCTGGCGTCCGAGGGGGCGGTGGGGACCTGGTGCCCGTGGCTGTGGGGCCACAGCCTGACCGCTGCCTGCTGCCCGCAGACTGTGGGCACGGAGTACGTGTTCTTCAATGACTCCAAGGTCGTGTTCTCGTCCCCGGCCGTCCCCGAGGAGCCGGAAGCCTACAACCTCACGGTGCTGCTCCAGATGGACGCGCACCAAATCCCGCTCAGGACCGAGGCCGGGGCCTTCGAGTACGTGGCGGACCCCACCTTCGAGAACTTCACGGGGGGTGTCAGGAAGCAGGTGAACAAACTCATCCACGCGCAGGTGAGGACAGCCGGGAAGAGCAGCCCAGGGCGCGGTCCTGTGGCGCCTGTGTGGGGACCACTCCCAGGGTGACTGGCCCTCTGGTCACGGACCCCCACCCTCCAGGGCACCAATCTGAACAAGGCCATGACGCTCCAGGAAGCTGAGGCCTTCGTGGGCGCCGAGCGCTGCATCATGAAGACGCTGACCGAGACCGACCTGTACTGTGAGCCCCCAGAAGTGCAGCCGCCGCCGAAGCGGCGGCAAAAACGAGACACAACGCACAACCTGCCCGAGTTCATCGTGCGTGCGCCTGGCTGGCGGGCGGGCGAGGCCGGGGGACCTGGGGCCCCAGCTCGCTGGCCACACTGAGCTCGCCCCTACGTGCAGGTGAAGTTTGGCTCGCGGGAGTGGGTGCTGGGCCGCGTGGAGTACGATATGCGCGCCAGCGACGTGCCGCTGAGCCTCATCCTGCCGCTGGTCATCGCGCCCATGGTGCTGATCATCGCCTTGTCCGTCTACTGCTACTGGTGAGCCGCCCATGCCTCCCGCGTCGCTGCCGCCACCGCTGCCGCCTATTCAGAGGTCTCAGCCACCAGGTAGGCCCTCGGCAGCCAGGCCCCAGCCTCCCTGTTTCCCCAGGAGGAAGAGCCAGCAGGCGGAGCTGGAGTACGAGAAGATCAAGTCCCAGCTGGAGGGCTTGGAGGAGAGTGTGCGGGACCGCTGCAAGAAGGAGTTCACAGGTGGGGCCACCCCCGGGCCGCGCCGCTCTCCGGGGAAGGCCGGAAGGGGGCTGTTCTGGGGAGGAAGGCCCGCCTCCAGCTGCCTCCCGGCCTTCCCCCCAGACCTGATGATCGAGATGGAGGACCAGACGAGCGACGTGCACGAGGCGGGTATCCCGGTGCTGGATTACAAGACCTACACCGACCGCGTCTTCTTCCTGCCCTCCAAGGACGGCGACAAGGACGTGATGATCACCGGCAAGCTGGACATCCCCGAGTCCCGGCGGCCCACGGTGGAGCAGGCCCTGTACCAGTTCTCCAACCTGCTCAACAGCAAGTCCTTCCTCATCAACGTGAGCGCGGGGCGCGGCGCGGCGGGGCGGGCAGGG
>RJWH01011783.1:0-10867 GCA_004363575.1 Solenodon paradoxus | reverse complement strand
TATGTGAATGCTTCAAGGTCTGGAATTGTAACTTTCCTTAGAGATGACATACCCGAAACCAGGGGCCAAAAGATACTAAATATGTGAATGCTTCAAGGTCTGAAATTGTAACTAATCCCTTGCTCTGTAACCTTGGTTATAAAAACCCTGCTGAAACAAAGCCTGGGGTCTTTGTCTGACTCCACTGTGCTGGAGGAGGATCAGACCCCAGCTAGCTGGAAATAAAGTTTCCTTTTGCTTTTGCATTGTCGACAGAAGTGTGTGTGCGTTTTCTTGGGAGGACGAACACTGACCCTAACAAGAGTCATCAAGATTGGCATGGTCTCTGCCCAACATAGTAGAAGGCACAAACATTACCTTAACTATTTAAGAAAATATTTAACTGTAACTGTGATAAGTGTAGAAAACATGCTTAACAATAAAAGGACCTACTTGGCCTGAGAAAGGCGGAAAAAACATTTAAGCAACGAATAATGAGGAATATGAGCAAAAGTCAAACTCCACAAAAGAGTCAAGTACATGATTTCTTTCTAAAAAATATCCTACTCTCTTTTCTTCTTCCTAAGTCTCAGACACAACTCTTCCTCTATACTTCCTGGCATTAACAAGCTGTTTGCCCTGCAATGTGACAGTTTTATAAATTTCTTCGCTATCAGACTGCTAACTCCTCCAGAATAGGAACCTTACTCAACCTATTTCTGCGCCTCTAGGGCCTAGCACTGGGCAGATACTGAGTAGGTCTTCAAAAAACAGTAGTTATCATTTTAATTACTGCCTTTCAGACTGGTTATTTTACCAATTCTGCAACTCCTGTCCTGTGAATTGCACTCTATATCTCCCACTTGGTAAAGAAACGCCAATGAGTCCCAGGAAGAGATCCCCTACCACTGACCCCAACATGTGCCAGTGCTCTCAGCCGTTTCTGTAGTGGTGAATTCTGTTTATTTACATGGATGACTCAGGACTGTCTTTTCCATTGTGCTGTGGTGACTTACAATGTAAGACAATCAGTCAAGAATAGCAATGCCTTAAAACGTATGAAGATCAGAAGGTAGGGAAGGGAGAGGGTGGAAAGAAGTAGGACACAGGTGCAGCATCCTGTAGGCTGAAACATACACTCAGTGTGTCACAGAAAATTAAATCAGAGGCTGTATGTAATACCCAGTCTCCTGAACAAACATAAGCAGAATCCTTGGTACTGTCACTTGGTACTGTGAAGCCATGCTAGGTCCTCAATGACATCTAGTCATAAGCCTCAAGATAATTTTAAATTGGGAAAGCAAGATTACTGCTCCTCCAAGCCAAATTCTACTCGGCTTCATCACTTCCTAACTGTGTGACTGTGATTATGTTATTTAAACCTTGTGGCTCTCGGTTTTGTCATGTATAAACTGGGTATAATAAAAATCATGTGTAAGTGTATGTGAGAAGTAAGCAGCAAAAGAAAGCAATTCAGTTTTCTCAACTTCCACAGTATTGACCTTTTGGATCAAATATTTTTTATGGGAGAGCTGTACTAGGCATTATAGAATATTTTGCAGTATCCCTTCGTCTCAGTACCCCTGGGGTCTCCCTCCCCAAGTTATAATAATAAAAAATGTTGCCAAATCAACTCTAGTTGAGAAACCACTTGGCACAGTTTCTGACATAAAGTGATCGATCAATATAAGTTTTTTTTAAATGTTTGCAGGAAACAAAGGGAGTACAAGGGTGTTCCTTGATGATGAAAGAAATGTAAAGTCAGGACAATGTGTAGACTGAGATGCCCAAACTGGTTGGCTCTCTGGATATGAAGACCATGGAAGGAGGTGGTTGCAGACGTGAGGAAAGCTTAATTTCGTGTGACTCATCTCAACAAATTAAATGAGGAAAACAGGAGAGTTATCAGATTTGAGGGACCAGAGGGGTATGTGAATGAAGATAACTCAAAAAGTAGTAACTCTGCCATGAGTAAGGGAGAAGAGTCAGTGTACATCTATGTGTCACATATTAAAATCACTCCTGTCTCCTGAGTTTTAATGGTTTCAGTTTTATCTAACAGGTCTAAAATGAGTAATAGTCACATGCCTCAACTGTAAAGCTCTTAGAAGAAATAAACTTAAAAGACCTGTTTGACAGGTATTCTATTTTTAGAAAGAAATATACCTGTGTGTGGGGAGGAAAGCAAGTAAGATACTAAACATATTTATACATAGTGAAAGACTATTTTAGTTTTCTATCCCTTTGCTAGACAACTGCAAAAACATTTAATATACTGATCCTCCCAAAGATAAAATCAATTTCTGAGCTGTTAATAGGTGTCACATATTGCTGGGGCACTGGTTAAAGAAAAAGAAATTGAATACAAACTGACATGTGTTCAAATTCCAGCCTCATGATACCTTCGGAGGAAGTCACCCATCTGACCCTAGTCTTCATGACCCCACAGCCCCCTTGGCAGCAACAGAAGCCGTTGCCAAGCCACCTGAGCAAACAAGAATGCATCCCTGCTCCTTACCTGCTCTGTAATCTTTATTGCAAAGCCCCTTCAAGCATTAGTCAAAGCAGATAAGCACTAGAATGGCCCTAAGGCATACTGTGATTACACTTAAAAGTTTCCAAAAATTATTCTGTTCTATAGTCCCCATGAAAAAATGTTTTCTAAATCCTAATACTCAGGAACTCCAACTAATCTCCACATTAAAAAGTCCCTGTGATATAAGGATAATTTGCCAAAATCCATAGATTGTACAACACGTGAAAAACCACACACGTAAAACCTCAATGTAAACTATGAATTTCTGGTGATAATGTGTCAATGTATGCTCCCTGATTGTAATAAATGTAACACTCTGATGTGTGATATTGATGGGGAGGTTGTGTAGTATGTATGTCAGGGGATAGTCTATGTTTTATGCTCAATTTTGATGTGAACCTAAAAACTGCTTTTAAAGTCTATTTTAAAAGAAAAAAAATTGGTGTGCCCTAGTTCAACAGGCGTAGTAGTCTACATACATCCCAAAGAGCCGGGTTCAAGACCTGGGGCCTGGGCAAACAGCCAAGATGAACAACTAAGTAAAATACTTCTTTCTCTTTTTACCTCCTGCCTGCCTACTCGCCTTCATTCCTGACTGTTTCTTTCCTTAAGAAGAGAAAGAAAAAGAAAATATTTCTCTTATGTGATGTTGTCCTTATTTTGGAGTCTAAAAATGTGATCCCTGTAGATATGCAGCAGCAAATGCCAGAATGGATTATGCTAAGGGCCAGGAATTCCAAAGACAAGATCTGAGGAAGAGCCTGAAACTCTTTTGATAGTTGCAAGAAAAATAAAATTGTCCAAAGTACTGCAGAAATCCAAATGATAAATTTTCTCACTGCAGTTGAATGACGCTCCTATTTATATGTAAAATTTAATTACCAAGAAGTATAATAAAAACAAGTAAATGACTCATCAGGAAGTACTCTAAATCAATGACAATTTTTGGATATAAGATGATATTCCTACCCCAGTATCTATTCAAAGCCAATACTACTGCTAATTTCCAATTTGGCCAGGTAAGGAGCTTAGAAGTGTCAGTCCATCCTAACAAAATGAAAAAAAACCAACAATTCTTAGATCTAGCCTTTCACATAGGTGAAGGAAAATACACAACTCCACTCTCCTCCAGTCACCCTGTTGCAATCAAGAGGGGAAAAAAATTCTAAGAAACTCTGGTGACGTTCACAGATGGGATGAAATCTCACCAAAAGACCAAGACCTAATCAGAGGACTAGAGAATGCATCACCTCCCACATCTTACCACATTACTAAAGGTCTATGGTTCCTTATACTGTGTACATCATGCCTAATTTTCAACAAAAAAATCATAAGGTATACTAAGAACAGTTTGAAAAGGCTGAAAAAGCATCAGAATTAGAGTCAGATACTGCAAGAATACTGCAATTAATCAGTCCAGGAACCTTAAAGAAATATGGTTAATATTAATTAACTAAGGGTTTTATTGGAAAACACAGTCAAAATGAAAGAAAGGATAGTGTAAAAAGAGAAACGGAAATTAAGAAATAATTTTACAATGCTACAAATAAAAAACTATGGCAAGAAATGAAAGCAGTCTTTGATGCGTTCATTAATAGAATGGACCACAGCTTGAAGAAAGACTTCTGAGATTGGAAATATGACAGAAATTTTCAATTAGAGAACATGAAGGAACCACACACACAAAAAGAACAGATTAGCCAAGAACTATGGGACAACGAAAAGTCTGTCATGCTCAATGGAAATACAGAAAGGAATAGAAGCAACTTTTGAAGTAATGATGACTGAGAATTTTCTCCAAACTAATGTTAGACACCAAACTACAGATTCAGGAATTGCAGAGAACAGCAGGATAAATGCCCCTAAAATGATATGTAGGCTCATCACATTCAGAAGCTTATCATATCATAGTCAAATTTCAGGAAATCAAGATAAAAATCTTAAAAGGTATTTTATCTATAAGGAAGAAAAGAAAAGAACTACATCCAACTTAATCTCAGAACCAAGCAAGTGAAGTGAAATGTTTAAAGTACTGAGAGAAATAGACCCACCAATCTAGAAGTCTATACCCTGTAAAATTATCTTTCAAGTGTGAAAGAGAAACACTCATACAAACAAAAATTGAGGGAAGTTTTGCCAGTAGATCTGCCTTGCAAGAAACAAGTTTTTCAGAGAAATGGGAAATTACATAGATCAGAAACTCAGATCTACATAATGGAAGGAAGAGCACTGGAGAATGACTAAATGAGGCTAAAATAAAAAATTTCCTGTTTTCTTAACTGTTCAAAGAGAGAACAGTTTGTTGAGAATAACGACAACAATGTATTCTATTACATATGCTTATATATGTGAAATGAATAACAATAATATAAAGGATAGGAGGAGGGAATCAGGAACATTGTGTTATAATTAAGCATGTGTAATACCTGTGAAGCAATGCAGTATTACTTTAAAGTAGATATGAATTAGTTATAAATGTATATTGCAAACTCTAAGGCAACCATTTAAAAAGAGGCAAAAAATAAGTATAATTACATGCAAAGGAAAGAAATATGATAGAATAATATAAAATTCTCAATTAAAACCACAAAAAGGCAAAAAAGTGAGGAAGACAAAATGGGAACAAGGAAAAAGGGCAATAAAGAGAAAACAGCTAAAAGAATATGGCAGCTATTAATTCAACTACATTGGCACTCCCTGATGACTCAGGGCACAGTCCACACACAGTCCCTAGGGCCTGGGGTTTGTGGCCCAGGACCAGGAAGAACAACTAAATAAACAAAATACTTCTTTCTCTCTCTCCCTTCCTATATGCTGCCTACGTGTCTTCATTCCTGCCTGCTTTCCTTTAAAAAATATTTTTCAACCTTTTTTTTCAACTTTTTTTCAACTCTTTAAACATGAGTTGATTTAAGTACACTAATCAGAAGAGAAATTGTCAGAGTAAATAAAAAAGCAAGACCCAACTATATGTTGTCTATAAGAATACTTGCTTTTAAAAAAAGTCACTTTAAATATAAAAACATATACAGATTAAAAGGGGATGAAGAAAGACATATTTAAGATAACAATCAAAAAGAAAGCAGTAGTAGCTATATAATTTTATACAAAGTAAATTTCTGAGCAAGGAAAGTTATCAGGGATAAATAGGAAATTACATAATAAAGGGGTCTTTATTCCAAGAAACCATAATACTTAATGTATGTGTGTCAAAACAGATGAGACAAAATCCGATAGACTGTAAAAAGAAACAAATGAATTCACTATTATAATTGGAGAGGAATGGATAGATCCAGCAGCCATAAAAATCAGTAACGACATAGTTGAATTCAACAGAAATATAAATCAGCGAGACATAACTGTCATCTACAGGCTACTTCCTCCAGTAGCAGCAGGTCACACAATCTTCTCAAGCTCAAGCATTCACCACAGAGACAATATTCTGAGTCATAAACACACCTTAACAAATTCAAAAGAAGAGAAATCATGCATGTCTTTTCTCAGATCACAATGAAATTAAACTAAAAATCAGTAAGGTCACAGTCTCAAGAGAAATCTTAAAAATTTTTTAACAAAATGAAAATGAAAATACAAACGATCAAAATTTGTAGGCCACATCAAAAATAGTGACAAAGGGAAATTCACTGTCTTGAGCATGTAGATTAGAAAAGAATATCTAAAAACAATTTAATCTAAGTTTTCATCTTAGGAAACTAGAAAAAGAGGAAATTAAATCGAAAGCAGTATTAGAAAAGAAATAATATTAGAGAAAAAAAGTTATAAAATTCAAAATAAATTGAGAAAAATCGACAAAAATAAAAGAGTTGGTTCTTTGAAAAGTAACATTAATAAGCTTAGTAACATTAATAAGCTTCTTGTCAGGCTAACTTAAAAAAGAAACAATACAAATTACAAACATTGGAAAAGAAAGAGATGATATCTATACAGATCTCAGGGATATTAAAATAATAAAGGAATACTACGAACACCTCTATGTATACAAATTTGATAACCTAGACGAAAATGCTAATTTCTTGCAAGACCTAATCTATTGAAAGTCTCACAAAGAGCAGACATTTGAACATTTTTTTAAAATGAATAATTAGCTCACCCTGGTGGAGTAGAGGTTAGGTCAGCCGCCTTTGGCCAAGAGCACAATCCAAATAGAGCCACAGGGGAACAACTAAGATGAACAACTAAATAAAATAAAGTTCTTCTTTCTCTTCTCTCTTCCTGCCTACCTGCCTGCTTGCCTTCATTCCTGTCTGTACCTTTCCTTTAAAACAAAAACCAAAAAAAAAATATTCCCTTAAATTTGCTTAAGTGCTCTATAAATGTTTAAGCTAATTTTTCTGTCATGTTTTCTTAGTTGCAAATTGTGATCCGACTGGGAATGATGAACACAAACTTTTAGAAAAGTGTGTGATTTCAGTGTCAGCTAGCTATCTACTGAACATAACCTCTATATAAAAGGTTAGTAGACTTAGTTGGAGAGGTCTAATAGAAGCAGTTACAGATAAGAAGTGAGATCAAAGTACTTGCCACCAATGATTTGCTCTGAGTCTCAACATTTCTTCTCTGCAAAATAGGGATAATAAATTTCTCCTCACAGAATGGCTGTGAGATTAAATTAAAACCCAAGTCAAATGCACTTAGAGAACAGTGAATGGCTCATAGCAGACAACAGGAATTAAATCCCACCCCATCCCCTCTTTGACTCATCCTTATGCTCAAGGAGGAGAAAAGAGATTTCTCCTTTCTACAAGATTAACTCAGTGATTACAACAGTCAGGTAAGAGATGGCAGGGCTGACCTCAGATCTTAGACATATCCTTTCCCATATCTGAGTGCTGACTCCACGTCATACTTTAATAGCTTGTTTTTGAGAGTCCACAGTCTAACACACAGGAGCTAGATATTATACCCAGTTATTATTTTTAAGAAGCCAAGATTAGCTCAGGGCTAGATTGGTAAAAAGATAACAAATACACTAGTAATCTGTGGGTTCTCAGGGTAGCTAATGAGTACTGTCAACTGCATTCCATCTAAGGTATGGACAGACAAGTCCAAATGGTCAACAGTTCTCTGAAAATGTAAAGACAATGATGAGAAGAAGAGCATTTCTGCCCCATCCTATAGCCTCTGTTTAGGGAAATTTATGTTTTATATAATCATTATTAAAAATCACAAGGGATTTTTCTTCAGTTTCATTAAAGGTTAGTGTCAATTGGGAAAGATACCTAATGGAGTGGAGCAAAGAAGGGCTTTGGAATTACACTCTGGTTCAGGTTCCACAACTCAACTTCTTTGCTATGTGTCACTGGACAAGTCATAATCTCTCAGAGTCTCAGTTTTCCCACTTATAGCATATTTTAAAGTTCAGGTTGTTCCTTCAGTGAATTGTGAATTCAATTTAGTAATTTATAAATAACATTAAAAAATCAGATAACATTACATGTAATAAGTACAAGTACTATTTTATGACATTGTGATTTTGGACATATACACATGTATATATTAATATGTAGATAATGTAATGGAATATAAAATATCTTTCTTACAGTGAAAGATGATTACCAAAAAAACCCTTGAAAACTAGTGATCTATAAAGTGAGACTATAAGGGGTGTGTAAAGTTATTTTCCGCATTTAAGAGTATTTGAGAATATGAAAAAATAGGGCCAAATGTTAGCAATTAACACTAGCAGAGTCAGAAGATTTGCAAACAACCTTATTTAAAAAAACTGGGAAAGTTCCTATTTATATGTCAATTTCAGATTCCCATCAGTATTGCCAAGTTTATCATATAACTGTAAGTCAGTCACCAAAATCTGTCACAGACAGGTCTTTCTCAATCTACTGACAAAGATCAGATCTAATTACAGACTAAATTTTACCCACAGTTAAAATAGAGAACCAGACTGCAAAACCCTAACCAGACAATAGCGACATGCCAAAATGTTCAGAAGTTCTCGTTGGACAAGCCCTCTATGACATGGAAAGAGCAATGGAAATTCTATTAACCCGAGAACTGTTCTAAAAGAAATATTCTGCTAGGACACCAAAAGCCATCCGACAATATGTGAAAAGCCCTGACCTTGGGAAGGAACCCACGAACCCCTCACACAAGGAGGAATTCAGAGGCCTCGAGGACCAAACAGACATGAATTGCATAGGGATTTCTTTCACCTGCAGAACAAGTTACTCTTCTGCTTAACGCCTTCCAATTCCTACCACCTAGGGGAAAACTTGAGAAAAAAATGCAAATTTCTTATCATGGCTTATAGGGCCATACATGATAGGGTTCCACTTCCCCAGCGTCCTCTTCTTCCTGCAGTCATTCCATTTTAGCCTTTCTGCTCCTCAAACATACCAAGTTCAATCCTATGTTACAGTTTTTATATCTCTTGTTCTCACTTACCCAGGTCACATTTCTTCTCATTCTTTATATGTTAGTGCTCTTGTCATCATTTGGCTCTCAGCAGATGTATTTCACTTTCTTGGGGAAGCATTTCTATCCTATTTCCTCATTAAAGGAGTCCCTCATTCTAACCCACCACACCCTCTTAACATTCTCTATTATTACATTATCCGCTTTTCTTCACAGCATGCTTTCTGTTCTACTTCATAGTACCTGTTAACTTGGTTTTTCTATCTCCTCACGAGAATACAAGCTCCATTAAAATCTTTTCTGTTTTGGTATTAATTCTCCCTAGCACCTAGGACAGTGGCAGTCACATACTCATTTATGTAAATGAGGCTGTATGTATGTGCTAAAAAAAACAAATGAACATTCATGTGTCCACACCAGTGCTTTCCACTTAACTGTACTTTCAAAATAACCTGTGAAAAAAAATGAAAAACAGTCCATGCTCATGGATGGGAAGGATTAAAATTGTTAAAATGGCCATCTTACCTAAAGCAATATCCAGGTTTCATGCAATCCCCATGAATAAAGTCTGCTGGCATTTTTCAAGGAAATAGAAAAAAAATAATGCATATAGAATCAGAATCACAAAAGGCCCCAAACAGAATCATGAGAAAAAAGAACAAAAATGGAGACTCACAACTCTCTTGAGCTATAGTACAAAGTGATAGTGATCAAAACTGTATGGTACTGAAATTAAAACAAAGACAAAGATCAGTAGAATAGAAGTGAATCACCAGAAATAGACTCATACATATTTGGTCAGGTAATTTATAACACAGGAGCCAAGAGCATATGATAGAGAAAGGAAAATCTTTTCAACTGGTGCTGGGAAAACTAGACAGTCACATGCAAAATAATGAAAGTAGATCACACTCTAACACCATACATAAAAATAATTCAAAATGGATCAGAGACCAGAAATTGCAAAACAGAAGAAAACACAGGCAATATGTTCCATAACATCAGCCTTAAAGAGGTCTCTAGGACTCAACTCCAGTGGCAAGGGAAACAAAACCAAAAATAAACAATGGGATTACAACAAACTAAAAACCTTCTGCAGAGCAAAAAAAAAAAACATCAGCAAAAAGAGATCTTACTGAGAGAAGATACTTGCACATCATACATCTGACAAGGGCTTAATATCCAAAATATATAAAGAACCCATAAAACTCAACAACAGAAAAACAAACAACCCAATCAAAAAGTAGGCAAAAGAATTGGATAGGCATTTTTTTCAAAGACACAAAGATAGCCAACAGGCATGTAAGAAGATACTCTCCTCATTTATTATTAGGGAAATGCAATCAAAATAACAATGAGGTATCACTTCACACCTGTGAGAATGGCTATTATCCAAAAGTCTGGAAACAACAAATGTTGGCAAAGGTGCAGAGAGAAAAGGGTAACTTTTACACTGTTGGTGAGAGTGCAAATTGCTGTAACCCCTATGGAAAATACTATGGCAATTACTCAAAAAGTTGAAGATGGAAATCGCATATGATCCCGCCATCCCACTTCTAGGTATGCACCCAAAAGATACAAAAATATTAATTCACAGAGACTTATGTACCCCACCCCATGTTTATTACAGCACATATGGACATATTATTTCGTAAATCAAAGTTACCTCAAAAAATATTTTTAAACATGTGACAAAGTATTTACATACTGACCTGTAACCTGAGTTCAATAAGTTATTCAGCTAAAGATCTATAAAAAGGTCCAAGCTACTAATATTCCAAGTATTCCTCTGAGCATCCACTCATGAACCATTATTTATCTCAGGGCTCCTGATGACCAGTAAAAGAGTATTTTATTTGGAACCAAAGCTTAGGCTTCCAAACCCACTGATCTTCACCTCACTATGAAGTCTGCCTCTGGCATAATAGCACTGGAGCCAGGAGAAACAAGTGTTCAAATTCC